>JAVQIZ010162774.1:0-15459 GCA_036023535.2 Galaxias brevipinnis
AGCGGTCAATCTATCAGGACAATGGAACATTTAACCAAATTTCAAGGGATGTATTTAGGTCTTGCATTTAAAGTGCTGGTATGACCCAAATCAAAGGGTGGGCAGTGGTGGAGACGCTGCTCTTCCAGTAGTTAATTGCAAAATGAAAGCAAATTTGACAGTATTAGTCAAATTAAATAATAACAAAAAAGGTTTAACACAGACTTAATGTGTGGGAAAGGTATCCAGAAAAATTTGAAATTAAACCTTCAAAAAAAACAATAGAAATTATCACAATGAAAAGAAAGGCGTCCCAAGAAAGAAAATGGTGGCTGAGGGAAAGAGATTCTCTAGACTTACGGCTTTTTTGTTGTCCTTTTTTTCTTTAACTGTAGCTTTGCTCAGTAGAGAGTGACAAGTAGCCTACAGAACAGAGATGAGCACATAACAGGGTCACAGCACCAGCTACACGCACACACAGGCACACACACACACGCACAGGCATACACACACCCACGCACATTCAACTACGGACCGTAGGGACTCTCGCAGATATTGTGTGGAAGCATTAAAAAACAAGATTGTCCAGTGGTAACCGGGGTTACGTTATAACTAGACAATCCTAAGACATATATGTTGTTGTTTTTAAAAAAAAGGTTTAATATGTGAGTGAGTGTGAAAAAGGTATGTGATGGCGAGAAAAAAACGTCTCGGGAAGGAAGTTCATTCTGTTAGTTTCTGTCTAAATCTGGTTTGAGTTTTGTGTTACAGGTACGTTGTGTGTCTGCCAACCTTTATGCAGGTGAGTGTAGCAGCAGCCAATGATACAGCGGTGTCAAGACTGCACACTCAAACACACTCTCGTACTCGAGATTGCGCAGGCACGCACACACAGGCAGTGTGAGCGGTGCTATGCTGGGTGCCATGAATAGAGGCTGTGGTCCACTGTATAAGGGAGGCATTAACATGGGTTGTGGTCTGCCAACCTGATAGAGGCAGTGGCACACGCTCCGCAGCTGTGGGGGGAACTCGCAGGAGGAACCCACGATGGCCTGGAAGAACCGCTGGGTGATCTGGAGTAGGTTCTTCTGGTTCTCTACCAGGCTCTCCCCCTGTACCAGCCTAGGGAATACCATGACAACACAACAGCTGAGTCCACAAACTAATCCATCACTTCTGGACTATACTATGATTTCTTATTTAGACTTTCAAGTGTAGATATGTAGATATATTTTGCAATATACTACAATGTATGTACAGCCCTGTAGTTAGTGGCTGTAGCTTCTCAGTACAGTGGACAGTAACTTAGGGTGTATGCTAGTCCAACTCTGATATGTGTATGTGAGAGAGAGGTGTGTGTGTATGTAAGCGAATGAGTAATGGAATGAATGGCTGAGTTTGAGTTTGAGTGTGTGTGTGTGTGTGTGTGTGTGTGAGTTAGTAATGATTCAGTGGTTTAGATGGTCTAACCTGGTGGGATCCACCTCAAAGCTGATGTGTTCTGGGCTGCAGTTGACTCCTCGTAACAGAGGTTCCAGAAGCTTCTGGAGGTACACGGCTCCATAAACCTGCATTGACAGAATGCAAAGGGTAAACAGGGTTAGAGACACCGAACAAGATACCCGATACATTAATTACCTCACCACAAAGTGTTCAAAGTCAGATAAGGTGCACTGTTGGGTTTTCCTCCAATTCAAACTCTTTTAAACCAAGGGGAAAATAGATCTCTGTTTTTGGAACAGACATAGCCCCTAAAAAAAGGATCGGATATGATCTGTAATCTTACTCTTGGTTCCTGCCTAACAGTATAGCCCTCGAGGGGCCCATAACAGTCTCCACATGGTCGGATTTTAAGAGCTATAAACGATGAAGTAGTAAACCTGATAGTTATTGTTAATATGAAAACACCCATTCGTTTTAGGTCGCTGCATGAGAACTTCAAAATATAGATATAGATATATAGGTATAGTCACATACAACTTAATCCCGAAAGTATATTTGATTGAATTTCTAGAAAACCATTCATTTTCTTGGCAAAATCATTCAGTAATGTTGTTTTTGGCAATATATATTAAAGAAAATAGTGATGAAGGAAACTTTGTAACCACAAGATGTTAATGTTTCTTTTACAGGCACAGCTTGACCCTAGGGCTATAATGAGTCTTAGGGCTACAATGGAGTGGAGCACATATACAAACTGGATACTGTCGCCTATATGGGTGCAAATATGGTATGGTGATTTATAAAGCTGAAAGGTCTTTCCTATTGAAATGTCTGATTTGCATGCTCACAACACAAAATCCCCCCAGTTCCTTATTTTGAAAGAACATATTTGCATGCTTTCCCATATGGCCTTTAGGGTCATGGAGATGTTGCTTGTTCTGTATGGTTGTCAATAGACCTCAGCCATAACCCTATATTATGCTTATACACAGTTGTTCCAATATTTATAATAAATTGTTAAACACCCAACGTGCAATCATCTCAAAAATACTTTTCAAACAAATAAACCATTATCATATTTAAAAGCACAAACAGTTCAGTTGAGTGCGGTCTTATATTACTATTAACATATGGTGCATTGCTAAAAATTCATTTTCATAAAAAAGTGGTGTAATCTTGAAAATGGATTCGATATGTATGACGTAACTGAAGCAGTGGTTACCTTATAACAGAAGGTCATTATTTTACTAGCCAGGCTATTGCCCCGGAACAGTGTTTGCATGGAGTCAGCCAGTTCCACCTCCTTGGAAAACATGTTCCACAACAACTGGTAGAGCAGGTGACGCGAATCAAACAGCGACACCAGCACACGGGCTAACTCATCCTGCAGAGGGAAGAGATACCACACACACACACACACACACACACACACACACACACACACACACACACACACACACACACACACAGATAAACAGTGAGGAGAAAATACCACTGCCTTCACTCCAGCTGGCCAGATCAAGAACCTAAAGCTGTAGTATGTTCTTGGTATAACCTCATTTCAAGGTGCAACATGTAGATTTTCAATGACTTAAATAGTTTAAAGGCACAAAGTTCTCTTTTTTACACAACTTCCAAACAAAACAGCATATATCTTTACTTCCTCTGTTACTTAATTTATTTTATTTAAATATCCCTGAAAATAGCATATCAACCCCAGTGTAGCCAATCCTGGACCAGTTAGAGGTACCCACCCACTGGGATCCCGGCACCACATTGGCCAGCGCCATGGCAATAGGCAGCTCCCCCTGATCGCCCATCATGGTGACCAGCTCTACCAGCCTCTCAAAGCGGTCGGCCAGGACCGTCTCAGCAAGCGTGTCAAACTCTGTCCCCTGCTGTAGGATCTTGGTCAGGACCTCCATAAAGGTGGCCCTGGTCTGCAGGTCTTTGTGGTAGCCAAGCCCTGAGAGGAAGGCGCAGTTATCGAAAGAGATGTAGGGTACGACCCACCATCACCAATAAGGTTTCAATTTGTCTCCGGATTCATTTTCACTGGAAAGATGCACGAGCACTAAACATCATCCAATAGGGATGTTTCATCAAAGCAGAAGGACAGAGGTCACTTGAACTTACCTATGGAATGCATGAGGCCACTGTCGACGTTGGCGTTGAGGAGGTTGGACATGGCGAGCACGGTGCAGTGGCGCAGCGAGGCCAGCGGGCGGGACATGCCCCTCTGCCGGATGCACAGCGTCTGACTGTCATCCTCCACCTCACTGCAGTCATTCAGGAGGTTCATGAACAGGGTGAAGTACCTGGGGGAAAAGACACAGTGGGACTGTTAATGGGACATATCAGAGAGGGAAAGAGCTAAACTGTGCTCAACACCCACTAAGCAACAGCTTCCAGTCACTGGAAATGTAGGGCATGGTAAGGAATGGAAAAACAATTGAGATTATATATATATATATATATATATACACACTTTTTTTGAGAGAGATTTTTCAAAAAATAGAGATTACTAAAAAACCTACAACAAGTTGACTCAAGTGCATTCTGCTGCTCATGGTGGCCGTAACAGACGTAAATGGAGACGTAACAGAAAGTCGAAGGAGGAAGGAGAAAGGAAGGGCTCTTACTTGAGGAAGAGTTGGGACTTGGCCTCCATCAGCTCCACTCCGTCTCCTTCTTCAGGCTGTAAGGGGAGGCCGACTAGCAGAGACACCACCGCCTCCATGCTGGCCTGGTTAAGATCTCTGGACACACACAAACACAAATATATTTGGACATGTTAACATTTAATAACAGTTTCGCTAAAAACAAATGTACTCTATTTTTATCCTATATTATGATTCTACTGTTCCCTTACTGGTTCAAATAAGGTTCTTAACTTCAAATTATCCTATGTAAATAAATAAGGTGACAAGTATGGTTTTATTTATCTTCATATTTGTCTGCAGATCAGCATGCAAACTGATATTGACAAACTAAGACATGGCAAATATTGAGGGTTATTAAAGAGTTGGTGATCGGTATTTAGAAACTTACTGCACTAGGCACTTGATGTCTTCATCTGCAGCTTGATTAGACGTTCCCATCACCCAGTCAGTAAGGTACTCCACCATTTTGTTTCTTAAAAGAACACACACGCGCAAACAGTTACGCCAACCATAGAATGCCTACTAAATTAAATTTCCATTAAAGAATCTGTCCTAGCTCCAGCCCAGATGGAGGCGCTACCTGAACTTCATCTCCTGGCAGAAGGACAGGTCGTCATGTCGTTCCATCATCACCTCCACCAGCTGACACAGCTTGGTCTTGATCAAGATCTCCTGGACTGTGTTGCCTAAGATACGCACATACCTAAGAGCGAGAGAGTAGCAGAAATTAGCCAGATATTCCCAATAAAAGAAGCACTAATATCATAATCATCGTTGTATAGTTATTTTACCAAAAAATTACATTCAAGAGAAAGGCCAGTGCAACAGCTTGTACTACATGTAATCCTGTGATTTGGTGCAGCCACACAAATATCAAATTCCAATTTTTTTACAAAAGCCTTGAACCTCTGACACTACAATATTAGATGTTGACACTAATATTCAAAATAGTCCTTCATTTTAGATAATGTGTGTGTGTGTGTGTGTGTGTGTGGTGGTGTGTGTTTCCTTACCTGACAAGGTTCAGCATCATGGTCTCTATGCTGGCCTGACCCAGGTGTTCGGAGCTTCCCTCATTGTTGTTATCTAGAAGGTTCTTCATGATGGCAATAGTCTGCTCCACAAACTGGGTGTTGATGTCATTGACGGGGACCTGCAGTGAATGCAAACATTCTCACTCAAAACAAGCAGTTCAAACAGATCTCGATAAACTAATAAGTGGGTTAGCCAGTATTCAATGGAACTGGTTAAATATCTATGGAATGATTTGCTGCAATAAGACCAACCACTGCCATCATTGCAGGAATAGTGTACAATACAGTGACAGTGTGAACACTAATTGGTTTTATAGAAACATCGACTGACAGTCTAATCTAACACGGTCCCTTCTTGTAAAATAACTTTTACGTTTCAGTATGTCTACTTCGTAAACGTAACCTATCAGGAGAAAATACAACAGAATATGATAAGACTTGAGGTACTCACTGGACCCTGTGTGTCAAAAAACTTCCCGATGCTGTTCCTCAGCTTGGTGAAGAGCATGGGGTAGAGGGCTGGGCTCAGCTCCAGTCCCAGTAGGTCTTTGACATTGGTGCGCACCTGCAGTCCCACCCGGTCGTGTCCGCACACCAGCAGGGTCAGGAGTCGGTCCAAGAAGTTGCTCAGAGGCGTCTCGCCCGATGAGGAAGAGGAGGAGGCTGCGGCTGCGGCAGGTGTGGGGTTAGCGGCTTCGCAGGAACCTACGGAGATCAGGGAGGGCTTGCGTTCGCACACGGGGGGTCCCATGGGGGGGCTGTAGGTGTGTGGGGCGGGCTGGTTGCGCTGCTGGAGACACGCGCCGCCCAGAGCGCACAGGAAGCCGGTCATATTGACCCATTCCTGCTGAGAGAATAAGAGAGAGCCAAAGCAAAAGCCAGAGAAAGAGAGAAAAAAGAGAGAGAGCCAAAGCCAGAGGAAGAAAGAAAAAGACAGAGAGTCAAAGCTAACTACAACAAAAGGCACGCATTGTTGTTTTTCTTTTTCACATTATTCCTATTGCCTAGAATGTTTTTGATCATCAGAGACTGGACTACGACCCCAGGAGCACAGCACAATAAAGTCCTGCTCCAAAAAGTGCCTCTAGCTCCCTCTAGAGGAGCGACGGTGCAGGCTCTTCTCTGCCTCCTCTTACCTGCCCTCCGTCCTCCATCTTGTTCTTGTGTACGCTGAGGATCTGTTTGGTGGCCTGCTCCCATTTGGTATAAGTGCCCTTCCAGGCCTAGAAGGGAAACAATTCAATAGTTAACAGTTAATAGTTAATTAACAGTCATAAATGGTTTATATGATCAATATCGAGGGAAAGATCATCTCTAAATAGCAAAGTTAATATTACAGTAAAAAGGGGACTGCTGATCAATGTTGCCGTTACCTCTGTGTTGCCCGGGGTAGGCTGCTCCATCCTCCTCAGCAAGGCCATCACTCTCTTCTGCAAGCTGGAGCGCCCTATGGAACACACACACACACACACAAAATGTTCATCTTCCGATTGTCCTCTTTTCATTTCCCTTTACCCCGCTGGGAGTATCTCCCTGACCACTCATCCTCATTCCTCGTCTCAAAAACGTTAGACACTTCATCTGAACTCCAGAAAACTCTTGGTGACGAGTGCTTGGTGTCTGACCTGTGGGCATCATGTTGCTGATGGAGGCCAGCTCGTTGAAGGTGTGGTAGTTGGGCAGCATGGAGTGCAGGGGCACGTCGTCCACGGCACAGCGGATGCTCCCCTCCTCGCAGAGGTGCCGGAAGCAGGACGTGGCCACCAGCACGGCCTCGGCGTCGGGGCTCCACAGGTACGTAAACAGGCACACCTCCAGTTCCGTCTGAGCCTGTCGGCAGTAGGGGATGCCGCTGCCCAGGATGGCACACTCCTGCAGGGAAGAGGGGGAGACGATGCGAGGGCGACACACGCGTCAAATACAACCGCTTTGGGACGGTGGGAGACAAAGTGCATTGTTGCGGTGTTGATTTTATTAAAGATGTGCGTGGGTGTGTGTTTGTTACTGGGTGCGATACTGTAACTTTTTAATCTGTACTTTAGTTATGTGTATTGATTCCGCTCACGCTGCTGTAATAGAAAAATCACTGTATACTGAGGGGCTCCCCTACTACCCCCTCAGGCAAACAACAATGAAACACATAAATATGGCGAGGCCCCTCTCGTCTGTGCATGGCACTGTTCTTACCTTGTTGCGGAGGAGAAAGTTGTTCCTGCAGATTAGAATTTGTCTCAGCCACTTCAGTACCTCCGTGCTATTCGCCATCTGGTGGCCAATCAGCTCGCGGCAGATGAGGGAGAGCACTTTAGAACTGCAGGCGAGAGATATTACGACATAATGATGAGGATGATATTGACGATTACGATGAAGATGACAGCGATGGAAGAGCAGGAAACCAGTGTCCATTTACGGTTGACCCCATTTGCTTTCTTTGTAACACATGCAGAGAGTCCGCAATAAAGTGGACGGTCCTATGTTAATACTGAGTTAAAAACCAGATCAGTATGAGGTCTACTTAGGTCAAGTCTTACATTGACTAAAGACAAGTCAGCATAAAAATGTCTAATTAGCTTGTTGTGTGTGTGGCTTGTCTTGTATGAGGTGTACTTGGGGTAAGTCTGATTCCAGCTGCAGACCGCAGGGTTCAGAGCGAGGTCTACCTACCTAATATCCCAGAAGGTCTCCAAGGGCGTCTCTGGGTCCCACAGTTCAATGGTCTCTGATTGGTGCAGCACTAAGAGAGCCTGGTAAGGAAACATAATAAGAACACACACGGCAAACACATCAGGAAAGGCTTCTACAGCCTTCTTCTCTAACTGGGGCTATACCAATATAGTCACACTATATACAAAGAGAGGGAAGGGGGAGAGAGAGAGACAGAGAGAGATAGATCGGGAAAGGGGGGGGTGAAGAGAGAGACAGAATGAGAGACACAGAGAGGAACCAGACCTCCATGGCTTCCTGGGAGAGCTGGGCTGTGCTGGCCAATGGAACCAGCTTAACCAGGCCGGTGATCAGCTCCGCCGTGCTGCTCTGTGTCTCCTGGGCCTGCCTTACCGGGTTCTATAAACACACACACATGCACGCATCAAGGGGAATGGAATGGAAACTGTCTTCTGAAGTTCCATTCTAGCGGAGCCTCGGACAAAGGCTTTCTTTACATGGACTTACATGCAGCATGAGTTTAGGGTCGGCGTGAATCAGCTTGACCAGGACGAGGAGCAGGCACTTGGAGTTGCGGCTGTCCTGCTCCGTGGCCTTCTCTTTGAACTTCAGGCCAGTGGTCACCTTCTCTTTGAAGCTCTGTTGCCCGGGAGAATTGAAAAGGAAATGACAAGCCATACATCAAGGTGAGGGAAGTTGATGGTGAATTGAAAACTGGTACATAGGTGCAGGGTTTAGAGTCAATACAGGAAAAACAAGTGCACTGTCATAACAGGCTAAACCTAGGTTCTCTATATCCGTGGTGTGTGTTTGTCTCACCGCCGTCGTGCGTACCGAGGCGTGCGTGCTGAGGCCATGGAGGACCCGGTTCAGGGTATCTGAGAACATGGAGCGCAGCTCTCCGGAGTAGCAGTACACGGCATCGATCTTAGGCCAGCAGCCCAGGAGAGACTACAGCGTGGAGAGGGAGGGCACAGGACTAATTAGATCAAAGTGGAGGTCACAATCCGCTGGAAGGAGCGTGGACAAGTAGCGGGGAAAAGTAAGCAACCAATCAACAGCCCTGCTCGGCTGTGTAATGGAAACAGGACTTACGTTAGTGATGATCCTGTGCAGAGAGTTGACCAGGACTAAGTGGAAGATGGAGGGGGAGTTTGGGGCCAGGCAGACCTGACAGGAGGTTAAAGACAGATGGAGAGAGAGTGAGAGAGAAAAGAGAGAAAAGGGAGAAAAGAGAGATTGAGTCTGTACACAGGGTACATACTCCTCATGGCAATCCCTGCTGATCCTGTCTACGCGGTCAGGTCAAGCTGCTGGAAGCAAGCTTCTGCCATGAACACTGCATCAGCAATATTATGTAAATACACAAGGTCTTCATACTGAAGGATGTATATTATTTATACCACATTTTAAAACGAGACTCTTGGGGACCTCCGCGTCTCCAGAGACCACCCTGGGCCAAAGTACCGGCACCATCACCACAGTCCAGTGCCTGAGAGGAGGGAGCAGGGGTGCTGGTGTGTCCTACCTTAAAGTGCTGGTTGTTGTCCGGGTCGATGCGGTAGCAGGCCACGAAGCAGTCCATCATGAGGTCCACGTCGGCGCTCTGGCTCCCCGCGCCACGCCAGAACGGCTTGGTCGGATTGAACAGCAGACCCTGCGAGGACAAGGTTCATCAACAAACGACTGCCAGGTTTTTCCTTTTTCAACAGGCAAGCAACACCTAAGTACGGATCTTCTGCATCGGAAGCTGGATTCATTTCTACACAGAATTTTGGGTCGCATTGTGTTAGAGGCTTGAGTTAGAGCATATCATAAATCCTAGTAATCATTTCAGAATTGCTTCATTTCTGGTTATGGTTTTACGACTGGGGGGATGGAACAATAGCACTAAACTGTCGTCGTCGCCCCCCCAGCACCCCCGTCCCCCGTCTACACACGAGGCGCTAGAGCGAGGCTGCCCACCTTGAGCTCTGCCACGATGGACTGGACCAGGAGGAAGATGACCGCGTGGTCTTTCCAGTCGATGTAGGTTGAGGCTTTGCACAGTTTGACGCAGGCGATGGCTGCACTCTCCGTCAGCTGCTTGCTACCACCTTGGCCAATGAGGGCTTTCCTCAAGCTGTCCAGGAAGACTTTCTGTGGCGTGAGAGAGAGCGAGAGTGAGATAAAGAGAGAGAGAGATCATACGCTTGTGTCTGGTCTGTGTGTTAAGTGAACAAAAATGTATACTAGATCAATCACCAAACCTCTGGCTTTTGTAATGACTAGTCTTTATTAAGTTCCTGTGCACAATGGTTGATTTTGAACAAGACATTAAACTTGTGTATGTAGAAGCTGTCAAATTGTCCCTTCTTATTATAAATGCCTCAACATATTTTTATATTAGAAGAGGAGAGATTATGAGATCCATTTTTACAAAGTACTACTAAATCGATATGTGGCATTGACTATTATAAATTCGTAGCTAATGAAAGTTGTTTACTTGGATCCTATAATCCCCCTCAGTCATAAGCATACTACTTTTACATCAGTTTGATCAGTGGATGCTTTGTCTCTATTGTTCTCGCTGTTTGTGTGTTATTGTGTGTTGCCAAGTTTTCTGTGACTATGTGAAGCACCTTTTGGGTTATACAAAAACGCTATATAAAAAAGAAGAAATAAGTACACATTTGGAAGGAAACTCTCTTTTACAGTACAATAGAAAATGCCCCTCAAACAAATGTGCGTATTTATATGACAAAAGCATAATACACTAGATTCATATTCAGTCACCTTGTTAGTCAGACTATCTGGGACCACCTCCTTCAGGATGGCGTGCATGATGTCAGGGCAGAGGATGAGGAGGATGCTCTGTAGAGGCCACACAGCTGCCTTCCTCTTGGGGCTCTCTGCAAAACTGTCCACCAGGTCAAACAGCTTCTCCGCAGCCTCTGAACACAAAAACAAATAGAAACACGCACTTAATGGACTGTATACTGCCATGTTGGATGCACATATCCTTCTTTAAATACAAAACATCATGACAGAAGAGTGGGAAAACATTGTTAAGTAATGTTACAAACTTGTCCCGTGTTGTATTGCAGCATACAGACTCTGGATAAGGCATAAAACTGTTGATAAGGAAGACACTCACCTGCCATGTCTGTCTGTGGTTTCTGATAGAGAAGAGTGAACTCCTCAGGATACTTCTCCAGCCAGTTCCAAAACACCTGGGGAGAACACATTTGACATTGGGGAGATTACAGTCATGTTATAACAGTCATACATAGGTATGGGGGAAATCCTATTCTGTTATTGAGATATGTCACAGAAACTATATGAAACTTTTTCAGTACGCATATCCAATGTTTTTGTACCTTTTCCAAACTGTTGATGACAGCAAGTTGTATGGGCTTCTTGAGGGCTTTAAACTTTAATGCAGTTTCTGAAACACAACAAAAAAGTCAAAGCGCATTACAGGAATTACTCATAAGAATGTCTTCCACTAACTTTGTCTAGAAGCTAGCTGAACTCTGAATGTGCATTTTATGACAGCAATCATTTGACCTTATTTCTCTCTGAGATGTACCGACATGTTCAGATATTTGGTAATAAAAATGTTCCATTTACCTACCAAACATTTCCCTAATGATTCACTTCGCCAAGTCAAGTCTTAGAGGGTTGCAAGTATGCTTACGTGTTGTAGGTGTCTAGCCAAAGTGTTAGCTTGTAGTTTAATAGAAAAACAGCATAAATGTAAGACAGCCCAAATGGTTCTAAATACTAACTAGCGGTACATCTCCCAAAGACACAGGGATAAAGTAAAACATTAAAAGAAAAAACTATTCCTAGTTACAAATCTGGAAAGAATGTGGCAAAGATTTTGCACATATGGCAACTCTTTGCAGTAACTCTCAAACCCTTGAAAAATCATTCTGAGTGCACTTTCTTGCTGTTATTCCTGTAGTGGTGTCTAACCCTACCTTGTAGCAGCCTTTTTAGCTTGGAACAGTCTACATTGATGTACTGCATGAGCTCAATGTCATGGACATCCACAGTGTCCTCAGAGCACATAGTCAGCTCCTGTAACCTGGACAACAGAGACACGTTGTTACTTAATTTAGCCTAGGACCTGGACAGAGTGTTACTAATTGTAACCAGAGTGGTAGAGATAGTGTTAGTTACTGTAACCAGGGACATGGAGAAGGTGTGAGTGACTGTAAAAGATGGGAAATTGAGAGACAGGAGAGGAAAACAAAGACACGAAACAATTGTTGATTCTGAAGTTGAATTGTCCTGGGCTTAACTTATCGAAACCATCAGGAAGGAAGGTGCCCTCTTGAAAACCCCCATGATATATCTTCTCTCAACCTAAATGTTGGTTTCTAAAGTGCTCATTTTGGATGATGGCATGATGGATTTAATAAAACTGTGTCCTGTGCATGTTGAAACTTCTCCAGATAATGATTCAAAACTGACAAAAAGGTTAGATGAAGAGTACCTGGTGGCGATACGGCTGAAGACGGCATTGAAGTTGTTACAGCTGAGGGAGAAGAGGACGGCGGAGGCAGACTCCCGCAGCTCAGAAGCATGCTGGTGGCCTTCACGGTAGGTGTGGATGAAGTGACAGATTTCCGGCAGGAGCTGCTTCACCAGCATGGTCTCGTCCAGCCGCAGGCAGTTCTTAGGTTGCTGGCGAGAGAAGGGTGGCAGGGGAGGGCAGTTTAAGTAAGGTCACACTAAGTCACAGAATATTACCAAACAGTTTTTAGGTTTATACAAACATTATGCCTGGTAAGGCAGGTCACCAAAAAGTGTTCTGTTTATTGTCAAATAACTCACATTTTGAAACTTCCTTTGTATAGTTTATTATGGTATATGTTAGAAATATGTGCACAATAATAGTCTATAGTATCCATAGCCCTGGTACATACGATCCACGATTAAATGTATAACTTGATAAATAGGTAAATACATGTGAGAATTCTAGAGCAATGAAGCCCCATAGCTACTTGAAAACAAAGGGAAAAAAAGAATTGAAATTAAACAAAAAAAAACACATGCTACATACAGATAAAGAGGGAACCGGGTTAGGATAGAACATGTGGAGACAGTCCTCACCCCTGCCAAACACTTGTCCAGTGTGTCCAGAATGATCAGCTGAGACAAATAAAGATTCCTCTCTGAAGCATCTCCAAATATCCGCTACAAACGAGTGGAAAACACAAGGCAAGACACCACATTACATAGCGCAAGTTTAGAGAACAATGTAATTTACAATGGAAATTGATGATTCTAATTGTTACATCGATCAGACCAATGTTTTTGCATTGTGCCTGACACTGATATACTCTCTCAAACAGAAATAAAACTACTATAAAGTGTTGATTTCGCCAAAATATATTGATAAGGTATGAACCAGGGCTCTCTGTGTAAAAGTGGCGTAGAGAAGAAATGGCTGCCTAGACTATCTTAGAGAGCAATCACCTAGGGCACAATAGAAAATGCCCGCTGCCTACAAGGACAGCATGATGAACTACATTCTCAACACATTTCAACACAAAAACTATACTTTTATAGCGGTAGAGCAAGTAGGGTGGGAATCATGGGATATACACCATTAAGCACACTACCTTTTCCGCAATACTTATTAATAAACTTAAATTAACTTATTATTAAAGCCATTCATTCGCATGCAGTACAGAACCACCATAGTTCGGGAAAGAGTCCCAAGCCCACTCACCATGTTGTTGACATTTTTGAGTATGTTAGTGAGGCCACTGATGACCAGGGAGAACTTGTACTTAGAGATGTTGATCAGGCATTCCTTGTTGTGCTCTGTGCTGACTTTGGTGTGGGTATTCTGATGTGTTGATTTTATCGGAAGCTGACAAGAATAACCGAACAAAAAAATGTACAGTATTTAAATAAAACATTTACTCTGGGTTACCTAGCAAATTGCATTAAACAATTGTATCAAAAGCACTAAGTAAGCCGTAACTAAAGCACTTCAGAGCCAGGTTATAGCGATGTAAAGGTAAACAAAGGGTTGGTTAAGAATAATTTGAGAGGAGAGGGCATATAATATAACTAAATCAAACTTATGAGGTTCTTAAACTTATTAAATAATCCTCTTATAGCGTCTCAAATACCATTTTAGCTAATTTAATCATGTGCCCTGCTTCTTTAGAATCAATCTAATTACAACCAGGATACATGTGGTGTCTTAAAGAAAGGTAAGACCGGTAGGACTTTAAACTGATGAATTCAGGACCCTCATTCTCTGATTTATGATTGACAGTAGCCTACAAGTCTATCCTATCCTATTTAACTACCTAACCCTGCATCAACAACGAAGTTAAAGTTTGACAGACAGCTCACTATTAAAAACTGAAACTGAACATTTTCAAATACAACACAAATTTTAAATATATATATTATTATATATATATATAATAAGGTTTCTGGTGTTCTCAACTAGAAGAGTAAACTAAGACCAAGTTAACACTTCATAACACAAGAAATAAAAATTGTATGTGCAAACATAAAAGTCCTGCATGATAAGAGGAGGTTTAACACATTTTGACTGATATCTTTGGAGCATTACTGTATTAAGTCAGACCCTTTCAAACAAAACATTCATAATAAATTCGTGTTCTTAAGGGTCACTATAAATGTTTCCATTATAAAATAGAAGTATCATAGTGACATATTTTAAAGTGAAAGTAGCTGAAAGTAACGCTGTTTGAGAGGGGATTTAAATTGGGTGTTGGTTTCATTCCAAAACAAATGCTTCCAATCAGCCAGCTAGCAGTAACTAGCTAGATAAATAATTTGCCTCGATCACACAAGAAAACTTTAGCTAGTTAGCTACACAAATTGTACATTACCTGCTCATCAAATCTGGTAATAACGGCCTGGACCCATTCCACGGGTTTGTGTGCAGCCATGGCGAGGCGGATCACAAACACTTGAATACTGTTAACGTTGGATGGTTTACCTTATGTTAGCTAGCTAACGTTAGCTAAGATAGTAAAGCTAACGACTAGCTAGCGTTTGTACCTCACGCTGTATACTAAACATACATTTTGTCCGAAACCGCTGAAAAGGGACGGTAGTTTTTTGTTAATGTTCAGACTCACTATCCTACCGCCATGACACAACACCGGAAGTCTTTTCCCGTGTCAATGAAGTTATGCCGGGGAATGTTTTGTTGTTGTGCGTTGAAGCCATCGAACTTGCAGCGCAAAAAGCGCAACATGAGAGGTAAACATTCGCAGTTCACATGCACGCGCTACACACAGACACACGCTTGCACTGTTGGCCATCCCATAATGCATGAACGGACTTGCCATCCATGTCAATAAATAGATACATATCCAGTCAACACTAAATTCACATAAAGTCTGTGCATTTTATCATGTCTTTGCAAAAATATATCCTGAACCATTTGTTTGTTTTTGTTGTTGTTGTTGTTGTTGTTAAACTTGATCTATGTTAGGAAAATAATATTCACTTTACCTAGCCAAGTCGCTAGTCCTACTAACTCAGTTACTCACACTCACATACATACACACACACACACACACACACACACACACACATACCTACTTAACCCTCCTTTGAGGACATATGACTGGGCACCCCTATTGCGGGGACACCCCTTTGTAGATGGTTTAGAGAAATACTAACAA
>JAVQIZ010162804.1:0-27427 GCA_036023535.2 Galaxias brevipinnis
CCCCCCCCCCCCCCCCCCCCCCCCCCCCCCCCCCCCGGGGCCCATGTTCCCAGACTTGAAACAAAATGTAACATTGATTACCTTAAATTCTTTATAGGCCTAGATTATATGGCCAAAATGTATTACGGTTAAAGCAACACAACATATCACTCTGACTCAGAGAAAAACAGACTATGTCCATGCATCGGATGGCAGAGTGTGCCATCCTGTATGCCAGCAGTCCCCACTTAGTGGTTTAGGCGTCAGCATCAGGCCAAAAATCACAGCCTGCCTCCGTTTCCGTCTTAACACGAGCTCAGTTTACCGTCTGAGCAGAGGGCTTCCCATCAACAGTCCTGGCTGCTGCTGTCTGTGTGGCCCCGGGTCTGACCACCACGGTGAAAGAGGAGCGCTTGGTTGCGGTGGTTGTTGGTACACTAAACCACTCTTTGTTTTGTAGAAACAAGCCCGTCGATGCTAAGGTGGGTCAACGAGGTACCGTAAATCTTCGGTTATTCTTCGGGAAAAATCAACTAGAGAAGACTTCATCAACATATGATTTTGATTTAAATGTATAATGCTGTAGATAGGTCTTACCTATCTGCAACAGGCTTAGCGATGGTCTCAAAGATCTCTTCTTGTTTGGCTGTTTGATCAAAAATGCTTTGGAACCTAGAGGTTAATAGAAAAAAATAACACATCACTACGCAGACACTGTTTTATACAACACATCCACCCCCCATTATTAATATATGGCCATACTTCAGTGTGTTCACCATTCAAGCTAGTCAATAGAGCCACTGGTCAAACTAAGTGCACCTGCAGGTGGAGGGTTAGTTCAAAACCAGTCAGTCATTGAGATGCACATTTGAATCTGGGTGTTTGTGCTCCTCCTACAGAGCCTATGCAACTAAAGTAGGTCTAATGCATGTAAGCAGTTGGTTGATCTAAAAACAACACCCTGCCACAACACTAAGGACACAAAGTACTCCCTGAATCATTTTTCCTATGTGGAGTAGGAGGAGCTAAGTCATTTGATCTTCAAAGCTAGCCTCAGCCCTGCATGTACAGTATTATCCCAGGAAAGATGGGAACGATCTGTGAGCGTTTCCCGCCCCAGAGGCTGGTAAATGTAGAACTCTTGTTTCCATAAGGACACATGGGAACCTCTACAAACTATTATAAGACAGTGTGGTTAAAAGGGCTCTCTCAGTGTCAAGTGTCCACTGTCCACTCCCAAACTGTGAATTTAGGCCTTGGAAGCGTGTTATGGTCCTTGCCTAGATGGTATAAAAAACTACAGCTTTTACCACTGACCCAACATAAACAGATGTTATGGCTCTCATGTCACAGAAGGTGAATTATCATCGGGCACAGTTCTTATGCAGCTCCACATGTTTTCAGTTTTGCTTAATATTTGGTGATTGCTGATAGTAAAAAGCTGTGTTACACTAAATTGTCTTAATTTAAAAAAACAACAACTACAGGGCAAATGACAGGTTTGTGATGCCCACTGTAACAGAAATCTTATCGTAGCGCTTTGATGAGAAATCTCACAAAGGTATGATGCTGAACAATACGATTTCTATTACACCACTCTATGATGAAGAAACATAGGTCTGAATGAAATGTCGAACACACTCGACCGCTGCTTACCTGAACCTGTAGCTCTCCCTCTTGTTGTTGATGAATCCATCAGCCAAGTCCTTGGGTACCACAAACTCCAGACTAGAGGCTGAGTGCTCATCATTGTCCACAGAGTACAACTGAGTGTGCCAGATGGTTGGAATTAACACTCTTGCACATTAAGGCAGGCAAACAAACACACAACATGACTGTTTCTGAGAACATAGCTCCGTTATGTGCTTTCACTTACAGAACCAGTCAAAAGACTGGACATACCTTCCGATTCACTCGAATAAGAGAGAATTTGAGAGGCCTTCCTTTGTATTTGGTGAGTGTGTCCAAAGTTTTGACTGGCATTGTATGTGTGTAGTTTTCAATTCTATTTGAGATGCCTTCCCTTGTATTTGACCTGTCGGGTCTATATGCACCAGTTAAGAAATTCTTTACTTATTCTAGGACCAAAAACTATGCCAGTTTTAATCATGCATTCTGCTTTAACATTTGGCCGGACTGCTCAAAAATACAACCATTATGAAGTTAGGCCTATATACTGAAGTAGTCAAACTTCAATTATGAGCATGAGCAAGGTACTGGGTCATCTATATTGCCTCGCAGTAGTCTAACCCTTCAGACTCATTCTGCACCCCCAACCAGAGTTGAAGTAACCCCTCAGGAAACAAGGGATACAAAAGAACATAACTCCAATATCCCCTCTACTCTGACAAAAGATAAGATAAAGTGAACTTGGCCAGGCCACGTTGAGCACCCCCCAGCTGCTGCATTGAGCTCAAACATATGTCCCGGCATATGGTTCTGATGGACACTGATACAATCAAAGGTCCCTGGAGTCAGAGGAATCACTGATAAAGTATAATGATTGGGTTGTTTACTGGCAATGCAGCTGCGATTTTTTGGTGTGTCACTGTCTGTCTTTCTGTCTGACATCTGCAGGTCCTAGAGAGCCCTCAGGGTGGTAGGCTAGTAATTGTGCTAATTGCAGTAACACAAACTAGCTGTGTGGTGTCTGTTAGGCTGAAAATAGCCATTCAGCCCTAAGACAGTGTTATTTGATTATTCTTCCTTCATCTGCGGTTGTCAGACAATAACAGAGGCTAACTTTGCTTATTTGAAAAGAGTAGTGCTCATCATGTAAATTACTGGCACTGCCAGACAGTTTAACAAAGATAACGTTGGTGGTTGATGGACCAGCTTATTCATGTCATTCTCGTGTACCGCCCTTGCAGGTGTTCATGGCATCAAGTAAGCGTTGTTTAGCAAGTTTAAATAAAATACATTACGCTAGCATGATCTAAACCGCTAGCTAGATTAGGAACACGCTAGGCAAGTTAACGTTAGTTTAGCATAACGTTTGACACAACTTTCTTACCGATGTGGTGTTTTTGGTCGGTTTCACGCGAGCGTATATCTGTATCGTCTGTTTCACCATTTCTTTTGTAAATTGGAGGTTATAATTTCAGGGGAAAAAAACGATAATCATGTCTGCTTATCGTACACTGGTGTTTACATACTGCTACCTAAAGTTAGCCAGCACAAACTTAAACGCAACCCTTTCATCTGGATCTGTGTTGACTGTTGTAGCAATTGTTGCCAGGTAAGGGAGTCGTGTCACATGACATGTGGGCTTGCAAGAGGCAGTAGAGGAGCATTTGCCAGACAGATTTTTTTTACCATTGTTGTGTGCAATAATAGTTTTGGGGAGGCTATATTTGAAATACTATAACTAAACAACTTGTGATATTTATTTCCGTAGTGAAATTGCCATTTGAATAACTTGATAATAATATGTATTACATTTTTGCTATAATTCATAGACAGATAGGCCTAGAATTATCTTAGTTATGTGTAGGCTAAACCTTGTCATATAGATAGAATAGCACCATTATGTATTTATCTGCAGTCCCTCAGATAATTCTCAGTTCCTTCATGCAGCTGTTATGAAAAACAAAGCCTTTTAACGTATTTGATGTTGTTGTGGTCAGGTGTGCAAAAAGTACTTGTGTGACTAGTGCTGAAATAGATCTAGGTGCTTGTAATCCTCACATATTCCTATTGGAATGCTATGGGGGCTCACAAGGTCACTGGCTAGTCTTAGCTCAGTTATCACCTTCATTTTACACACTGTGTTGTGCTGCTAGATGGGACATGAGCATTATTTTCCTTGTAGATGTTTGACCTGTACAGTGAACATGTCATAACCAACGGTAGATTACTAGAAGCTATGCATTTCAAGAGTAAGATGAACTGAGTATAGAAAAGATAATGTTACTGTGCAACTCTGTGGTACCCACTTTGTTGAGAACGATGATTTTTAAAACCCCAATCAAAATGGTTTAACAATGAGAAACAATATGCATGTATTTAAGACATCATTTTGTTTCCAGTTTCATTTTGAGGTACACCATTTCTAGTAATTTACCTGAACCCAGGAAGCCTCTCAAAAATAGTCAGTCTTGAAGCTATACCAGGAATTGTGAAAGAGAAAAGGGGGCATGTGCAATGTGCATTTCCTTATTATGGTTCAGCCTCAAACCACACACCACCTTATATTGCATAGGTAGTGTATTGTTTGAGCCTATACCATCTTAAGGCAATGCATAGTACACAATTTCTCTTTCTCTACGGGAATCTTAGCCATATGCAGCATTGTGTTGTTGTCCTGCATAATTATATGTGTACATTCGCCCAGTGGTATATGAAGGGTTGAGCGGGTAATTAGGTATAAGTGTGTGTATAATTATGTGTGAATCTAGCTATCACTGCCTTGTGTGGGATTATTTGGTTTTCTGTGAATCTTTCTAATTAGTCTATCACGCACAATTTTGAGTTGCTTAATACATCCCAGACCTTGTTTACAAAGTAAACGTTTTTCATGATATATTAAATTAGAGACATTCCGTACATGGCTTATTTGGGATGACCCAAGCACTAACCATTCATGTGAGATGAATTAGCAAGGGATACGCATTAAAGGAGATGTTTCCTTGGTACTCCCCATGTTAAAGAATGCTGCCCCTGCATTCCTTTGGCCTGGCCTGTATTTTTTTGGACCCTCTGCATTATGCAACTGGGGGCTCAGGAAGAGAGGAGCGTGTAGTGCGCGGCTTGCTGACATGATGGCATGCGTGCAAGCCCTTTGGCTTGGTGTGCCCTACCCTGCCACTCATGTGTTAGAGTTAACCGTTGAGCAGGTGCCCCATAGCTGTGCCTGGGTGCACACAAGAGCCCTGTTTGAGGAACTCGGCAATAAAACGACACCAAAAGGGGCTTGATTAATTGAAGTTATTTTAAGCTAGTTATTTGATGTAACTTTTTTAGAAGAGGTTGCAGCCTTAACGTTTCCTCTTAACCCTATGATGTCCGAGGTGGTTAAGTTTGGCCTGGTATGACGATGTGAAACCTACTGAGGTGTAACGTTAAACTGGAGCTGCAGGATGTCACAGAGGCTGTAATGTTTTTTGGTGACACAAGCATGTCATACACCGTACCTTTATCTCCTACTGAAAAAGAGTCAGGAATTTACCTAGGAACGGTCCTACTTGGCAGCCAATAAAGATGTTACACAACGACTGATAGGTAGACATGAGAGCAACTTTCTCTTTTGATTTCTACTCAACTTTCACCTTGTCTGGTTCCGAACAAACCAACAATAAACATCACCTTGGATATGCTGGGGTTGTTTTGAAGCCATGATCTTTTACACATAACCTGTTTTGACCTTAGGGTTGTCTAAAAAAGTACTAGCATAGCTGTGGTTTCGCCCAAAGGAGGCAACCAATAGTTAAGTAAAAGTATGACATCGACAAGGCGTTTTAGTCTTTATAATTACTAATATAAGCCCTGTAATCAAGTTCAAAGTCAAGGTTTTGCGTGACTTGTTCAAATGAATCCATCCTTCCCTGCAGATTGCATCCTTCCTGTAGGAAAATTGTGCCATCAGTTATGTGCACTCTCTTTATCACTTATTAGACGTCATATCACTCTTTTATGTGTTTGTGTTTACAGGTGACAGGTGACACTGCCACTTAATGCTCAAGGGAAAACCAGTTGAGAGCCATTTAGCCTCATAAAGCTGACTCATAAGAGTGTATACGTACATATAGACATACACACATTCCAACAATTAGAAACAGAGGAATAGACAAATACTATTCAATGATTGATATGGACGTCCTTGATAAGTACTACTTTGCTTCAAGTAACCTACATTTCCCACCTTTGAAATCTCAATAGGCTAAAAACACATGCTGTCCTCCAACCTTGAAAAGACAAACCTGTTTTGCAGTGCTCTTTGCCAGCATTTGTCATTTTGTCTCCAAGCACTGGCAATCCGTCAGAACCATGTGCTCAGATATGGAGTCAAATGATTGAGGCTTGACTGTAAGTATGCAGCATTTATCTATGTGAGACTGTTGTGCTTTTCTGTGTCTGGCTTAAAGATTCGATGAGATTAGATTTTCAACGCTAGCCCCATATCTACTGTCATCTTTGGCTATGTCTATATCCCTATAATGTATATGCTTGTATATACATAAAATATACATATTTCTCATAAAAAACCATTGTATTGAAATAAAAACAAACAGAAAAGCTGCAGATTACACCATGCACTGGCCCTTTTTCAGTGAAGTAGAACGCAAAATGTATCTGAGGCAAAAGCAGTAGACAAGAAAGTTGGCTTTTGACCCATGAAGTCAAGAGGGTTCCTTGGAATCCCCTGTCCCATTGCCATTGCATTGCAAGGATTGAACACACCACAGTCCCAAACCCTCAGCCCGAGTCCACTTCTCTGTGACCATGACTCCATACCATAACCATCTCCACTCACAGCGAGCCATAAACAACGTGCCTCCTTTGAGTTCCTTCCTAATCGATACCTCATGAAGCGCGTTTGGCTTCATCTACAAAAAGGGCTGTTTTTGATTTGGGCAGGCCACTATTACAGGCTACGAAAAAAAATGACGCTTAAGATTGCTAGCTGGCGCTCAGTGGGCTGGTGGTTGGGCTTATTCTCCCTCTGTTATCAGTGTCTTGTGACTAGGTTGTCCCTGGACCAAGGGGTAGCCACATGGGTTTAGAGGGAGAGTGCAAATATGCTGCTGAAGCAGGGTGCAATTATAGCCGGTGAATTGGTAGTACTGTACGGGTCAGTGTAGCCACTTGGTGTCCTCCCCCTTCATCCATGTAGACTTATACACTTACTAACACAAACATAAACACACAGGCACAGGCAGAACGGCACTGCACGCATGGCCACCACAGAACCACAGTATGTATGTCTAGAGTGACTGTTACACAAACATGAGTGTGTGCATACTCCCACCCACACATGAGCAACTATCACTCAGATTCCGACTTCCACATGTCGAACGCTTATTTTGTCAATCCTGTGTAAGGTGGGCATTCTATATTTGAATGTATTCAAAGCCTGTGTCCTATAGCTTTTGTGGTTTATGTGAGTTTATGGTTAGGGTAAATGTCCTTGTGGTGCTTTGTTCAAAAAAGGGCTTAAAGGGTTATGTGTATCAGGCTGTTTAGTCAGCACATTATCCTATACTCCAAACCAAGCTGGTTTTGTTTTGTTTTGCCAGGGGGTTCGGTATGTGTTTGTATCGAAACAGAAATCCCCTAATACTGTAAATCAGAATACTTTTTTTTGAGGCAATTGAGAGATCCCAAGGACATGTTGTGTATGTCCAAATGCACTAATGCACATGTGATTCATTTTCCTAAACCAAATCAGAGGCAGGAATATAGAATGGGGCTGTGTGCATATACCCATAGAAGCTCAGGCGTTCTACAGCGTCCGATTTGAATTTCAACGGTCTAGCTCGTTCTTTCTTTCATTTGACTATCTCTCTCCTAATTTATGCAATAGTTGAAGTATATAGTCAAACAACGATGGGTGTGTTTGCCCAGACCAAGACTCTCTCTCTCTCTCTCTCTCTCTCTCTCTCTCTGTCTCTCTCTCTCTCTCTCTCTCTCCTTCCTCATTCTTTCTCTCTCGTTTATCAGCAGGTTAAAGCTGCCTGCTGAGTGATAGCACTGGTCGTCTCTCTGGTGTGAAACGACTTCACAGTTGCCAAGGAGGAGCCAAAAAAAGGAGAGTACAACCAAAAACAGGGGGAGAGGGGGAAGCAGAACGCTGCAGTACGAGGGAGGGGACACAGGAAGAACACTGTCGTTTGGCTTTTGAGAGGAAGAGAGGGAGCGGGGATAGGGCGGAAGTTTTCTTAAGTAAATATGACTAAGGGGATTCGATAATTTGCTTTCATTTCGATTAAATAGATGTTGCCGCATCTGTCACTGCACTACTAATTTACCATAAACAGATGTGTCATTGGTTGCATAATCCTGTTTAACCGAGCACTACTTAAATCGGTGGATATAATAGGCTATGGAACAAAACACACTCGCTCAGACTTAACACATATAACTTCCTCTAAGTGTGTCAGGTACTCTGTATGTGACCGGGTTGCAA
Organism: Galaxias brevipinnis; assembly: GCA_036023535.2. NCBI lineage: Eukaryota > Metazoa > Chordata > Actinopteri > Galaxiiformes > Galaxiidae > Galaxias > Galaxias brevipinnis. Next base: position 8,105 of record JAVQIZ010162804.1, read on the forward strand.
GCTTCTCCGGCGGCCGTCTGCATCGTGAGCAGTGAGGAGGTTTCAAATCAAGTGTTCAGTTTGGATCTCAGCTCTCAGATGAGCTGTCGTATCCCAATCACGTGTGTTATTTCAAGCGTGGCGGGTCGCAAGGCATCTCAAGTGTGCGATATTTACATTGTAACAGTGTCATTCATTGACGCATCGGCATAATCTTTTTTAATTAAAAACAATGATAGTTATTATCAATTTAGATATTACATAATACATCATGGTGTACTGTGTATGGCATGTTCTTTGTGGATCAGGGACAATACCCCTTTTAGAAATTCTCTATTGATCTCAAATAATGAAAAGGGCTCTGAAAGAGCAGCGCTATATATAGTTGTTATGTGTGCCTGAGTGTTTCCAAGACCTAGCTAGCTCCATTTAAATAAGTTTTGTGTATGCCTGTGCACGGTGCAGTGACTATTCAAACAAATCGGAAAATGTGTTTTGTCCTACCGGGGGACCAGCCCCTTGTGTGCCTGTGTGTCTGTGTGTGTGTGTGTGTGTGTGTGTGTGTGTGTGTGTGTGTGTATACTGTCTATAGTACAGGACAGGGAACATTATTAAACAGTTGAACAGATTTTCTACTTGCTGCTCTGTTTGTAACAGCCTTGTACTGTACATGCTGGGACACAGATGACTGGACGCAGATGAACTAGTTCCATAGACACACACAAAAGGTAAACTTGCGCTTGCAAGCATGCAAGGATGCAAACACACACACATACACACACACACACACACCACACACACACACACACACACATGCACTCTCTTTCTTTTTCTCTGACACTAATTTGTATGCTGTATAGACTGTTGAGAATAAAAGAGAAAACAAGGGCACATATTTTCTCACATACACACACACACACACACACACACACACACACACACACACACACCACAAGGGTCTTTTAAACTCCCCCAAAAGAGATGCAGTTGTAGCTAGTCATATATGCCCAGTCGAGCACAAAATGGCCACTCAGGACTACCAGAGTTTACCGAGACGAAATTACAAAGCTCGGAGAGCCCTCGGGCACAATCTTTCTAGCCTTTAAGGAAATGACAATCACAGATAGTGGACGAGGAAAACATTACAGAGGGCTGTGCATTGAGGCTATGGTATGATTCTAATGAAATAATACAAATAAATACACTATCATCTCGCTGCTCAACCTGTAGAACAGTTCAGAAGACCCCTAATTTACACTAACAGTTGTGAAGAGTGTGTTAGTAACATAAGTGTTAACCTCAGTTTTGATAACATTGTGGCCATAAAATGACAAAAACCTTCCCTCACAGCTGAGTGGTTAGGGGGTTCTGCCTTTGGTGCAAGGGTGCACAGGACCCGGTTTTGTGAACAGGCAAGGGGTCAAAGGGAAGAGGTGAAAGTCTTTGCACAATTCACATCACTCAAGTAAGAATGGCCTCAGTGCAGACCGCTTACATCGGCTATAATGGTGCCAGATGACCCGGATAAAGGATGTGCTTACGAGTTCGCCAGCTGGGGTCGCTGAGAGCGAGTTGTCGAGGGGTAAATTTAATGGGGGCTAGCCGAAGAAAACTCACCAGAACCATGAATTTTTTGGGCAAAATCTAAAAGTTATATTTATCTACAGATAAAGAGATAAAGCCAGAGGTTAGTTAAACAGAAGGTAACTACACAAGATTGATAGTTGTTTTCCAAACTGCGTGTGAAACAAACTGCTAACAGGAGCGGCTCTTTTGAGTGAAGTTGCTCTGTTTGCAGAGTTTTGTTTCTCGGGTGCCTGTTTTGGGTTGCATCCAAGAATTTTAAATGTATTTTACTATTATAATGAGAAATCATTGCAACCTCTCTGAAATGCAGAGCGTTTGCCCTTGTCACCCTCTGTACAGTGATGCAATTCAGTGAAGAATGAACACAAGCCTCACAGTCCCCCACGGGCGACATCAGTGCCTTTTCCACAGTAGTCCACCATTTACATATCTGTCCTGTATGATAATGATGGCATACCTGTTTCCGGGCTGTACATGTAGACAAACTTAGTCCACTGGTAGTGGTCCAGCAAGGCCATGAGTGGATCCTGGAGCTCAGGTCTCAGCTGGATGACAAACTGGTTATTGGTGTCGATGGGGAAGCTGGGCGTGATGAAACAGACGTGGAGGGAGCCACAGAAGGACATCAACATGTTCATGGTCTTCTTGTCGTACAGGCCGATGATGGCGTACACGCCTTTCGAAAACTGGGAGCAAACTGCAGAAGAGGCACATGATAGGGGATAGAGTAAGATAGGTCAGTTGGCAGTAGTTAGTAAAGTAAAAGTAAAGTGCAGCACAGTACTGAAAAGAGAGGCAAGATGTGTGTGTGTGTGTGTGTGTGTGTGTGTGTGTGTGTGTGCGTGCGTGCATGCGTGTGTGTGTATGTGAGTGAGAACAAGAGAGATCAAAATATTGAATCCATATGGCTCTTAACCTTCTTTACCTCCCTCGGTCATCCCTCGGTTTCTAACTCTATTGATACTGCATTTGTCTTGTCTGTTTCTCTTTCTCTGTCTTTTTCCTACTTTGTCATAATTCTGGTCATCCTTTGTTGCCTCTTTTTGCAGGTCCTTATAGTTATCTAACTATTAAAAATTTGTCCTGTGCAGAAAGGTTCTGGATCTGACAACACCTTTCTGCTGCTTAAGAGGGTAGAGGAGTTGTTTTAGGTTTAAAAAGCAAAACTCATTGCTTCGACATCTCAGCAATTTTGGGTACTTGTTTATTACTATGCTTACTTATTAAAGATTAAATAATTTGGTCAAATAATTTATCCTACAATGATTGTTTTAGGGTAAGGTGACCTACCTAAAAACATATTTCCATTCATCTACTATCATATATGACCAATACGATTAATTTACTCTTGGGTGAGGTAACTGAGGCGGTATTTCCTGTGATGACAGAGATAGTGAAAGCTGTCATTTTATGTTTTATTACTCTGAGATAAAAATCTCTTTTCACCTAGAGATTTGGTTCTAGGACCAAACCCTGCCAGGCTTATCTCTTCCTATTGTAAAACATTTATTATCAGCCTTTTCATCTCAATCTTTATCTGACACCGTGTTTCATACACAATGTTGTATTTAGAAGGATAACAATCTACAGTTTCATTGAAAACAGTTACAGTCATGGTAATAACATAACATTCCTTCTTGTTACAGTTGTAGCCATTTTTACTTATCCCTGGTTGACTAGCCTAGCCTGGAAGCTGGCAGATGTGTACCAATGAATCTGTAGGTAAAAAATGTTTTTATCAAGTAACATTGCAGAATAGATACTGACAGTAGGATCCGTTTGATATTTCACACAAAATTGTTTATTTAAATTGTATTCTTTTTAGAATTCATTATTTTTTGATGATTTGATGGTTGGTAATCAATGCGGAACCTTCTCAGTACACTACCAATATATATTTTTTATATGTAGAACAAAAAAGAAAATTTCTGTTTCTGTAAGAGACGGGTACACTGAGATAAAATGATCTGTCAGATAATCAATTGCAAACAAACGCCTTCTCAGTGTCCTCTCATGTAATCGTAACAAAATAAAATAACACATTGCTGGCATATTAGATTTCTAGGTAACACGGAAAAAGAGCCACTACATTCAAGCCAAATATTAATTTCCTCCGTGATTTTGAACATTAATTCAGTGATATTACAGTATCTTACATATATCAGTGACATGCTTACCTAGCTGTCAAAAGTGCCCTAAACCCCAACCCCTATGGCTAATGCTATTCCACTAACAAGATGTCTGTCACAGATCATCAACACTGCTATCCCCATACAACACAAAACCCCTTTCTGTTTTTGAGGGAGGGCCACAGATAATGTATCTCACTACATTTGACAGTTATATTTATAAAGTCCTGGAAGTTGCTAACAGAATGACTACAGGCCACACAGCTGGTCTACATGACTGCAGCCTACTCAGTATCTGTCTATGACGGTCCGTCTGTCTAATCTGAAAATGGAACTACAATAGCACATGGAAGGAGAATTCTTAGTACAACATTTGTGGACTGACATGTCCGGGCTTGTAGTTGAATTTCCATGACAGTGGAGTGATGCAAATAACATTCATGTTGGTGTAAGATGATCGTCTGTTGTGATGGAGACATGCGATGTCATCGCTAATACAGAAACTGTCAGTTACGACAGACCTGGAGGGTGTCACTTCGGGTCACCATGTCCTGCACAGACCAACATTCCCTCATGGTAGAAAATAGTGACTGACTAGTAGATTCTCCTTCAAACTGAAGCAGCTGTGAGAATAAGACATGCTAAACCGCTTGAACAGGGAGAAAAAAGTATTGAACTATACACAGCCAGCCAGCTTGCTAGATGGCACCTGTGCTCTGTTTCCAGATGGTCTTTTCTTTGCAACAAGCAGCAGCAACAAAAAAAAAAAAAAACACAACAACAACAAAGACCGTCCTAATTTGACATCTTCTCTTCATACCAGTCATCTGCATTGTCAGTCAGTGGCCCTGAGGGGCAGGAACACAACACAGAGGACGGATGCTGCTGCTTCGGTTCTCCCCCCTCTTTATTTTCGAGTGCCACTAGCAGGCTCAGACTATATAACCCCTTTGTTGCGAATCAATGGCAAACGAAAGACTGCTACACACAATAAGTGGGAGACTGAAGATCTCTTGTTGGTTATTCTGGGCGTTATTTCCCTCCATTAAGAAAGGAAGATTATAAATCTTGTGCGACTGGTTTCACATTGACGGAAGGCAGATAGAGAGAGGATATGCGAGCGAGTCAACCTAAAATCTATATCTGTATATGTGGGGGAGAACAGTATATGTGTGTGGGGGGAAACAGTGGGGGAGCGAGTGAAGGCGTGACTGTATTTTGGGTCTGGAACAGCGGTGCTATAAAAACGATTTCTCCCTGCACGAGCCACCAACTGCGGTTCTGCTGACAACAAGTTTTTAATGTGTTGCCATTTCATAAAATAAATTTCTCCAGACAGCTTAAGATTCCAGTAACCACTAATGATTTGACAAACTGGTTCCTACAGAATTGTGTTACCAACAAAGTGTGCAAACTGTATTTTAACCAGCCTATTGTTTTTATGTTTTTAATAATCCCCTTTCTAACTGGCCTTGATGTGCTAATCTGCAGTCTAACACTTCCCAACCCCAAGAGAACACCTGTCTTTCCACCGCTCCCCTCTGCCAATGCACTGCACTTACACAGTGTGACTTGTTAGGGTTTTTTAATAGCTCCCCAGCCCTGTGGAGTTACACATCATAGAAACAAACTCAGAACTAGGCAATTAAATCAGTTTAGTAATGAGGCGATGGATAACAGATCAAATGAGTTGGTAGAAACCATGCCCTCTGTTCGTTGCTAAACGTTTGGTGTTCCACGCGCACAGAGGAACACACAAACCCCTTGACACGTTCCACAGAGACCTGGATGTCATTTAGGCTGCAGTCGCTTTCAAGCGGAGTAATCATCACATTGAGAGGCTTGGTCTGGATTTAGCAAAGGCACACCAAATCACTCTCTCACACACAGACACACACACACACACACACACATACACACACACACACCCTCAAGTTGTGTACTGGGTCCAATTCCAACATGCCCTGCTTAAGTCTTGTGCTTCTGCACTCAGTCTTTTTATCAACCGGATCGTCAACCCCTCCATCCAATCTGGCACTGTCCCCCCAGCACTTTAGACTGCTGTAATCGGCCCTATACTAAAAAAGCCCACCCTGTATCCGGAAGTTCTGGGCAACTACAGGCCGATTTCCAACCTCCCCTTCCTCCCCATGGTGTTGAAACTCCAAAGCCACCCTCAACAACCTCTATGAGAAATTCCTATCTGGTTTCCGGTCAGCCATCAGCACTGAAACAGCCCTACTCAGGGTCAGAAATTACCTCCTGCTGGCAACTGATGCAGGCTCTCCATTCCTCCTGGTTCTTCTGGACCTCACTGTTGCATTTTACACCTGCGACCATTCCATCCTCATAGAGCGTCTCCAGGACACCATTGGTCTCTCTGGTCAAGCACTGAGCAAGTTTAGGTCCGACCTGACAGACATAACTGAGCTTGTCTCTCTGGGGGGATCTTACTCCCGGACAAGGCTCTGTCCTGGGTCCCATCCTGTTCATGTTGCATTTGCTCCCTCTTGGCCAGGTCATCACCCAGCGTGGAATATCTTTCCATTGCTATGCTGATGACACACAGCTATACCTGAAAACGTCTCCCAGTCCATCTGCTACCTGCACTGGCTTGAACACCTGCCTGGAGGAAATAAGGGAATGGATGAATTTCTTCCAACTAAATAGCAGCATGACAGAGGCATTAGTGATTGGTACACCACACCAAGTACAGCACTCCCCCTTAACCCACCTCCCCATAGCTGGCAAGAACATCTCTCTCTCCTCCTCTCAAACCTTGATTTGGACCTGAACTTTGAAGACCATAGCTGCAAGGTCTAATTTTTCCACCACAAAAATATCTCCAAACTCTGCCCTATCCTCCCCCTTCCAGTTGCTGAGAAACTCGTCCATGCCTTTGTTTCCTCAAGGCTGGACTACTGCAACGCACTCTTCACTGGGACCTCCGGCAGGAACTATCAGCAGCTGCAGTGCTTCCAGGATCCTCATGAGAGTGCGGAAGTATCAACATATTACTCCAAATCATGTCTTCTCTCCACTGGCTCCTTGTCCTCTACAGAATCAAATTAATTCAAAATCCTTTTGCTGACTTTCAAATGCTCCTACGGCAATGCCCCCTCTTATCTCAAAGAGCTTATCATACCCACCGATCATCCCGCTGTCTCAGGTCTGGAGACAGCCTGCTTCTCCTTACCCCTAAAACTACGCTCCACTCAAAGGGCGACCGGGCGTTCAGTGCTGTAGCCCCCCGTCTCTGGAATGCCCTCCCAGACCATCTGAGGATGCCAGACTCGAGCCTCTTTAAAATCAGGCCTAAAAACTTTCCTATTTAAGAAAGCCTTCTGCTGTGTTTTAATGTTGTTTTATTTTTCAATTCCTCTCTGTTTTTCTGTTTAAAGCATTTATCAATATTGTATATATTTTATTATATTATCAAAATGTTGTAGGGCTTTGAGATTGTTTTTACAATGAAAAACTCTTTACAAATTAAATGTATTATTATTACTATTATTATTATATACACACACTGAGACAAACACAGACACACTCACACACAGAGATTTGGAGGCTGCCAGAGGGTAGTTTAGTTTTACATTCCTCTGCTTGAGGAGGAGCATATGCCTGTTGGGGGCTTTAACCTCCTCTCCCACCATTGCTCGCTCCTCTTCTCTTTATTAAATCGCTTCCTATTGACAGAGCGAGCAAATGTGTGTCTGTGTGTGTGTGGGGGGGGGGTTAATGACACATTACAGTAGGTTAGCTATGGCCACACGCACACGAAGCCATGTTAGAGAATTTTTTTTTTATAATTGCTAATGCTCTTCTACAATCATCACTTATTACTCTAACTGGCCAACAGTCCTAGTTTTCCTGGACCATCCGCTCTCCGACTTCAAAGTCAACTTATCTCCAAGGAGCCGAAGCTGAGGCTCCCTCCATGCGTTAGGCTCCGCTGGATTGGCTGCCTAACATTGTGTGTAGCATGATGCCTTTTTCACGCCAATAAACAAATGAGAAGAACGTGTGCAGGAAATGTATTCCTCATTCTTCAACACTCCGATCTGTACATGACTGATAAGGGCCATGTTGGCACCAACACTGAGAGTTCCGTTGAATCCCCTCCATGTAACGTGGAAATCTATATTAAAACACCATGGGAGAACCTATTATAAATGTATAAATTAGGAGCTTTTTTCATTTTAATCCTGGTCATCGGTGGATTATTCTAATGTGTTTATGTCACTGGCTGAAGGGCATTGTGACTAATATTGGTGTCTGTAGGAGTATGTTGGCGTGTTTTTTTACGAGTTGATCCACTTACCGGCGGGGGAGTGGGGAAGTGATATCATAGCCTCTAACACACAATGAGGGAGCACACGGCCACACACCAGCATGCTTAAACACCCAAACACACACATACACACAGTCATTGATTGAGGCAGCCCATTGTTGTTGTTGATGTATTTTGTCAATCCCTGCCTCAATCATTTTCTGTTCTACTTTCCCTCTTTCTTTTTTCTAATGTACATCCAGTTTGACAATAGGGCTAGAGCATCAGTCACAGTCCCCCAAAAACTTTCATAACCAAAGATATCATTTAGTGGGACCTCCCTCGAAGGTAAATGTGCGGCACAAAACAAACAATGTTTCGCAAACGTCCTATTATATCCCAGATCTCTAAGGGAATATCTCCTTTGAATATTTCCTATTAATCTGAAGTCACAAAGGCTAAAGAGCTGCACACTGTATATTTCCAGCTCCAAAGACTATGCAGCCCCTTGATTAAGTTTATCGTGACTAAGCTACTTAACTTATTTTACTACTTACACATTTTATTATTTGGCAAGGACATTTCAGATTAATAAGGCACCCTGTAGAGTGACAGCAAGCAAAGAAGTGTAAGCCCTACCTATTCTTAAATTATATTACAGTATTAGAAGTAGTTTTAGATAGTTTGCAATTTCTCCCTTTAATTTAACAAAGCATGTGGTGAAAAAAATGCAAGATTAATAGGACAAATGACATCAGTGGAGTGAGAAGCGATGAAACAAACTTGTACATTACCTCATCACTCTCATCAAGCCTGTCAAGCATCTGAAAGGCTGCTGAGTGATGTCTGAATGGCTGAGAGAGGCAGATGGCTGTGTATGCACTTTAACTTAGTGTGTGTGCGCTGTATGGTTTTGAGCAGGAACCTCTAATGTAACTTTGGAGATGATTGTGATGCCAGTAGGCAGGTTTTTAAGGGGCCAAAGACAAAAAACAGTCTGTATGTATGTGCGCTATTACAGCCTCTTTATGCAATGTGCCTGCACCTAAACACAAACTTCAAGCCAACTGACAAAACACCTGGGCACACGATCACAAACACACACACACCCACACCCACACCCAACCACCCATACACACACACACACACACACACACACACACACACACAACTCTGATAAACTCCCTCTCCCCACTTGTCATGCATTTGTCCCTTAATTCACCACCTTACCACAATGCCAGGGCATGAGATGCTGTGAAACAGTGGATCATCATTAGCCTCAATTTGTCACACAGCTGAATGGATCGGATGATAACGATACATTCATTAACCGATCAGAAGGTTTTACAGCTTATGTCCATCATTTAGTGCACCAATAGATGTTCACAATAACTATCTTTCATCTACCACAAAGCAACACAAATAGAAGCTGGAAATTCCTTCACAAGAGGCATCACTTGAACAACGAACAAGTAATATTTAACTAACACAAAACTAAGTCCAGTATTTTTCAAGGAATAAATGACACGCAAATTCCCAGCAATCATTGCACTGATGGATGCAATATGTTCTGACTGCATTTCTTTAACTCATTCTAAAAGACTACATCAGACTCCCAGCATGCTTTAACTTGACAGTAGGCTGCTATTCCAAGTCATATCAGCAGTTTATACTACAATGCACTATGCAGTATTTTAACAGCATTACGATGTTTTACGTCCTTAAGGAGGCTACACTGCACTTGGCCATGGACGTTCCAGAACATGTGCAGAATTAGACATGGTGGGCATGTCAAAGTAAATGTTAAAATACACATATACAAGCCGGTAGGGAGAAACCTTTGATATTGCATGAAAGATCAGGACGTCTATGTATGCCATTGTATGGTATAGCATTCTGTGTCTTTTTTACTTTGAATTTACTCAACCCATATGCCTACTTTCAGACAACTGAACTCACATGCGTATGTCATGGCGAAGCTGCTCCCCGTGTCCACCAGGTCCACTTGTGGCACCAGCTTGGGAATGTCCTGGTGATGCGAGAGAGCGAACCTGAACACATCGTATTCGTGGGAGCCGGTCGGGAAAAGCCCGCCTGTGAAAGAGACAAATGGTAAACACACTTGCAAGGCATACAGCAGATAGGATAGAATTGCTTATTTTATTATCGGTTTAACTATAGATCTGTTAAGTAGCTGATTACATTACATTAACCTAAATCATCACTTAATTTATGAAATATGTTCTTAATGTTTGCCAGATGAACACTCGCACAACTTCAGGGCACTTCGGTGCCATTACGCAGTGGGCATGGGAAATAAATTAACTCACAACTGTCTGTCTGGCTAAATGGTTATGACGTGACTGAAAATAAATATAGAAAAAAATACTGAGCAGTAAACACCCATGATGTGACATTGAAAACACTCACCTATGTGGATATTACTTGGGAAACTTATTGTAACGCAGCAAAACCCGATCATACAACTGACAAAGAAAATCGAGGCAAAGCTTCCCTGCATATTTCCTCTAGCATTGGTAGCGTACAGAAAACAGTAATAATTCCATTCAAAGGTTCAGGTTACAATCCCCAACTCTTGTCTTTGAGCGCCCGTCCGTTCTCTCACTCAAGCATCCATAGTTACTTAAAACGCTAACTGATAGCGCAGAGCTGTAGTGTCATCCACCTCCTTTTCTCTTTCACACAACTCTCTCTCTCTCTCTCTCTCCCAATCTCTCACCCCTCTCTATCTTAATTTTTTTTCCCCTCTTCCTTTCTTTCTGTATTTCAAAATATATTTATCTCGTACACACATATTCACATATACACAGCCGTGCGCGAATGATGCCAACTGTCTGAGCATGAAAACTGCGGAGACGACAGGAGTTCGTAATGTTACAAAGAAACCGTTTTGTGACATCAGCCTGAAAGAGGAAGTTGGGTTAGCAGCACAATTAAGCATCATGAATAAGGAAAAAAATTGCTTTATGCCAATCATGTATGTTTGTATAACAAAATAAGTGTATTTGAAAAAAAATATCCTAAGATCATTACATTCACGTATTTTATGCTATTTTGGCACTTTATTTATTTCTAGGTTTTAAATGTATTGGTCCTTTGTGGAAGGGTATCCTAATGGCAATTAATCTTTCTGATATTTGCTGATCAGGTAAACATTTTACTGAGATGTGTTTTTAAGTGGCACTTGAAACCAGGATATCCGTGCGCTTCATTTTACCACAAGGCGCACCTCAATAATGATCGTTGTGCGCGCCTTCGTGAATAATCGCGATAGTAATGTCTTCTTAGGGAGACGATTGACTGGTCCAAGGCGACCGTTTTCCAAGCGCTTAATGTGTACTCACACCATTTACCATTTAATTAACGTGAAAGTAATGCTTTTTTTTACCGTCATTTAACCAGGTAAGTCCAACTGAAAACGAGTTCTCTTTTGCAGTGGGTGGCGACCTGGTTCCGTAGGGGAACTTGACCAACTCTAATTCTGTGCAAGTGTCTCGGTCAGGGCACTGACGGGATTAGCCCTAACATGTTTTTTATGGTGGTGGGAGGAAACCGGAACACCCGGCGGAAACCCATACAAACACGGGGAGTCGCCTACTTGCAAACTCCAGTGTAAAAAATTATGTCATATTTTTATTTGCAAAGTATTTACACTCCTATTGCTTATACTTTTAGTTTTAGGCCTTCACTTGGACACGAAAGTAAGATATTACTCAATCTGTTTTTCGTCATTCATAATTTGGCTGCTGAACCTGCCTTTATTTTATTACAGTAACTTCTTTCGAACATGTTTTGCCCTATAGTTAGTTTAGTTTGACTATGTATGTATACATGTTGACTTGAATGAAAAATGTTTGTAGGTGTGTTGACCATGACAATATCTCATTATATTTGGTCACAAATACTAGCCATTTAACCTTCCTTGGGATAGCTCATTAATCAGTTATGTTCTTTGTCCCTACCTCCCCTATATTCCATAAACTATGCGTGTCTTGCGTGAAATGAATAAGTGATGAATTTATTGTGCCCACACAGCAGGTTTTTCCATATACAGTTGTGTTGGAAAATGCCTCACAAACCTGCACTATTAGAATGGGATAATCTCTTGCTGTGTGGGCATTCGTGTGTGTGGGGTGGGGGTGGGGGGGGGGGGGGTAAATGTTTCAATGTGTGTGCAAACATAGCTTTCTTTTTGAGAGCAGACTGATATAAATTTTTTCAAGCCTCCATATTGAGCATGGCGCCAGCTTTCTGTTACCTCTCTTAACATTTGTATCCCAACAACTGCTTCATCAATAACTCACTGTTGTCTAAAGTTGTTGTAGACTTTCTGGTGCTGAGACTTCTAGAGTAAACAATAAGTCGGAAACAATTAACCATATCCACTAAAGATACTTAGTGTATACTACTACTAAAAAATATCTATCTTGTTAGTATGCACTTTGTAATGTCTGCACACATACACACATCCATGCACATACCCTGATGGACATAGCATGGTATCAATGGTAATATAGCCTACAGAACATAACAGCATAATTCTGAATGGTGGGACTGCTCCCTGGTAACGAGTTGATGGAACCAATACTGAACACATAATTGGACATCTATCAACAAACCATTACATGTCAACAATAATGGACTTGAGTATAATGTACAATGTTGGGAAGTTAGTAGGAAATAAGTATTTATGGTTTTACTGAATCTGTGTGTCTAAAATACATTTCTATCGTGTACATATCTTGTAATTTTAACATTGAGTGTAAACCACCAGTTGACCACGTCTCTAACATGGCCGAGGCTGGAGCAAAGTTTCTCTCTCTCTCTGTCTCTCTGTCTCTCTCTCTCTCTCTCTCTTGCTCTCTTTCTTTCTCTCACTGTCCTCTCTTGTTAAAGCACATCACCCGTTGCCACTCTGGTGTTCTGGGTACGCAGCACGTTCTAACGTTGCTACAGTGCCCGTTTATGTATAAAGGCGAACAGAAATCTATTATTTAGGTGATGAATAATAGAAGCTTGTGGCCAAGTGGCTGACGACCATTATTCTAGCGCCATGTGTCACATTGATTGGGAGTATTTCTTGTTTTTTTTACTCATGGAACAATCAAAGCAAGGGTGTCCAACATACTCGTGCTCTCTAGGTCTACTCTCCATTCCCATCTTCACCTTCTCTATTCACTCCTCATTTTGTCCTGTCCAGGAAGGCTTTACACGAAACAAAGAAAACCTATGACTAGTAGACTTTGTGTAGACTGACAGATTGTAGCACATTTTTTAAAATGACTGTTGCCCCTGTTAAAAACAAACACACAAACAAACAAACAAACAAACAAACAAACAGCTAGATCGATTTAAGTTTCGAAATGTTTCATGAGAGTGGTTCTATACCTGGAACCAATTAGGAATGGATTTACATTATGTAGCACTTTGTGCTCGCGCCGTGTCTCTCCACTCGACCCTGGCTCCAAATGTTCCCCTTAACTGGAGGAGAGGAAGGTGACAGAGCATGGCTAATCAACCAGCCCCTTCAGGCAAACATTTTCAACTTCATTATGTTTTAAAAGCTTTTCCACCTTGGGTACGATGCAAACGTGGAGACAGGGGAAGCGGCGTGAGCGCTGTTCATTCCCAGCTGTAGCAGAGCAACAGTGGCCATTACCATCATTGGGACACAAAGTAGTGTGCACAGAAAAAAAAACACAGACAGAGAGAAAAGCCTTGCTCCCTTCAGATTAATTTTGCTCCGGCATCTCAACTGTCATATCGGGTTATTTCTGCAGGCGAAGGAAGAAGCTAGTGTTTATGTGGAGATGAGGCAAGTAGGAGGTTAGTTGGGGGTTTTTTCACTCAGGATGGGATGATGAGGCGTGAGAGTCATTCTGTCAAAATTGCTAGTTGAAGAGAGACCGAGAGAGAATCAGAGAAAAGGAGAGAGGGAAACTGGCTTTATCAGCTTTCCTTTTTCAAAGTCCTTCAAATGGGAACAGGGGAAGTCTTCGATTTTGGGAGTGGGCGTCTTTGAATATTTTACACCCAGGGTCACAAATAATAATCTTTCATACCAAACCATTTTAATAAGTTTTACACTTATGAAACTTTGTCTAAGGCTGTGTAAATCTATGGCGGGTTTGCAATCTGAAATATAGTGTTCAACTTTTAATACCACAATATTCCCTAGTGATCTGCTGTGTGTTGGTGGTCAACATATATAAATAACATTGTATTTGCAGGTGGTTTAGTAGTTCCAATAGATTAAGTATAGCCAAAACCTCTTTCTTGTAGTTGGAGCAGAGCAAATATCCGGCTCATTTATATCCAGCCTAAAGTTAGACTCTAGCTTATGTTTCCAGAAGTTAACATTTACAAGAGACATTTTGAGTGTTCTAGGGAGCCTTTCCAGCGATACATGTTGTGAGCAAATTATCTGCCTATTTATATTGTCTCTGGAAGCATTGTTCAGCTTGTTTGTTAGAGCTATCTGCTTGCAGGGTCTGTCAATAAAAAATAATAACACCACAAACAGGTGTGCATGATCCCACAGGAGCCTCTAACGATTACGTGAACCTTTTTTAGTTATCCTTAGACAAAAGCGGATGTTATCAAACCTTCAACCACAATCCACCACAACGCAACAACACAAACACAGGATAAATAGATTAAAACATAACATGGAGCGAAATATCTGCAGCGGTAGCAACATTTTCCCTGGATGTCCTGCTGAGCAAGGTCAATAAGGGCAGCCCACCCTATGGCAAAGAGCAAAAGCATGTCTCCTCTAGCCTGTTTGATTGCTGGAGCTGTGTTTACCCTTGCTGTTTGGTTGTCTGATTATTAATGCAGCAGAGTTAAAGAGCACTGCCACAGAGCTCCGGACTCCCCAGTCTCCTCCAAACATTCCCCTGCTTGTCAGGTCAGGTGCAGTGTGCTGTTTTGTCTTTTGTTAATAGTTGACAATACTGTTGTTTTCCTTATACATTCTTTGACCTCTTTGTATTTCTGTCTTAGGTTTTTCATAGCCTTATTTAATCACTTCTGACAGCCTCTTGGGGCATAGGTAAAGGCCTTCATGTACTTATCTAATTTAAATTCAGTAAATTTCAAATATTGTTCAGGACAAGCAGTCTCCAAAAGAGGCAACACCACAGGTTGCCAAGCAAAGGAATAGTTTCCCTGGGAAGAAAGAGCTACTACTCTGTGACTATGAGCCACAGCCAATCCTCATGGTGTCAGATCAGTTCAAAGGCTTAAAAGCAGATCATCAGCAAAGGTCACTGGGGAACCATCAAAAGACACAGGAAATGCGCCCGCTCGCTGGGGGATAGAGTGAGAGAGGGGTTCAAAAAGAGGGAAAGAGAGGGGGAGAGGGAGGATCAGAAATAGATTCAGAGAAAGATATTTCTAAATATACAGTGTTATGATATCCAATTATGATTTTAAGAAATTATTATTCAGAAATCAATGTTTGGAGGGGATTTAGGTTGAGTGCAGGTATGTTATTGGGGTATTAAAGTGGGCCGTTACCTGCCCGGATGTTTAGTTAAATTGAGCCCACGAAATCTCAGAGGGAGCTTTGACGTCTCAGAGTTAATGAATAAAGAGAGCCGCTTAGACCAACATGCTACTAAACACAAATACTAACCAAGCAGAAATGTTTCCATAAAGGCACTAGCCAAGTATACATGCCTACCCCCTGCTTGCTTCCTGTCTTAACCAATTACAACTCTGTGCCCATGGAGAAGAATATGACTCAGTTCCAGAAACAGATTAAATTGAGCAGAGAAAAGCTAAATTATTATGAGTGAATTTGTGTGTGTGTTCTTGTATCCTCTGTTTGCGCATGTGTGCGCATGTGTGTGCAAATGTGTGGGTGAGTCCAGCAGTCAGAGATAGTATTATCCTGCTAACTCCTGGAAGGGACAGATATGACTCTATGGGCTACTTTGGGAACATTACGAATCATCAGCTTTTGGTCTCTTTTTAAAAATTATACATAATTGCTTTTTATACCCGTTGTCATAGCAACAGAAAAACTCTTTGAAGCCATTTGATGTTTTCCTTCGTGTGTGTGTGTGGTTCAGGGAGCTTTGAGTGGGGATGTTATTGAACTGATGGATTTCAAACACACACACACACACACACACACACACACACAAAGACTGGCCATTGAACTGTGAGAGCCAGACACAGCCAGGGTTAGCTAGATGACTCTCTAAATTATCATCGTAACAATCTAACAGCATTTTATTGCAAATAGGATTGTTACAGCTTTGCGTTTGGTTACACTCTGATTCTTGAGCCAACCTAACAAAAAACTCAATTCATGAGCATCAGCAGCTAAGTCATCCATCAAAAACCATATGGAGCTAAGTGAGTGTGGCATGGAGATCAGACAGAGACAGAGGGACACCCCAGCGCTCATCACAGTTACCAGCAGCCTAATTAATACAACAATGAAGCCGTCAGCAGTTTCATAACTCAGTTAAGACGTCACACATCCAAAGACAAGCCAACTGCTGCTACTGAACTCAAGGAGAACTGCCTCCATTGATGGATCACAGTGTAAAAGACGAGCAGATGGTGTTGATGGCTGAGTCTCTGTGTGTCTGCATGTGCAGTTTTGTTGCGCACCGGTGTACTTTTGTGCGCATCAATGTGCGTCTCAATGCCTTTGTATGTGTGCGGGCCATCTCGTATGTGAGTTCAAACGAGAAGCCAGCCTTCCATAGGGCTATTTAGGCCAGTGTGCGTAGTTGAGTAGCTGGAGTCGCTTCCTGTGCTCTCTCTTGCCCTGCGGCTGTTGTGCTGAGTCGGTGGTACCTCTTGCCCACAGCGTTCTGACAGAGAAGAAAAGACAGGCTCTCAGACACGGCTCTGGGCTGCTTAGGAGGGCTTCCAGCAAGGCATAGCACTGAGAGGGGAAGGTAGAGAAAAGCTCAAAATAAGATGGAAAAAGAAGAGAAAGGATCATTACAAAAGGGAGAGAAACCGCTTGGAGAAGAGTTGGATAAAGTAAGAGACAACCCCATTTAACAACACTGAGGTATTTCTTTAGGCCTCATCAGAAACTCAGTGTGAAAGCAGAGAAAAGGGGAGAGACGGACAGAGAGGGGGAGAGAGAGAGAGAGAGAGAGAGAGAGAGAGGATGAGAGAGGGAGAGAGGACGAGAGAGAGAATTCTTTCAGATGACTAAAGTGTCTGTACTCGTGTTGAAAGAGGCTCACTGGGAGCACCTGCTTATTACCCCGCTGTTAGAGAGGGTTTTTATTTCAAAACCAGCCAGAAAGTTAAGCCATCCCTGCAGCTCCAAACTCTTCAAAACAATGTGCAGCCAGGTATTGGCTAAATAGTTCAAAGCCAAAATTACTTCAATGCTTTCCTCCATCCAAGAAGCATTTGATTCGTTGCAAAGAGCCCTCTAACTGATACGAAAACAAAGCACATTAAAGTTTGTCTCAAACCAAACATGAAATTGTTTTGTATTTAACCATGCAAGATTCACAGTGGTAAGTAGGTAGAAGTCAGGAAAACACTCGAATTGACAAAATGGAGAACGCAGACTATGAAAATGCGAACAGCACGCTTGTACATAATGCTCAATGAAGCGTGCCTCAAGTACTTGAACCACATATGAATGCACACCTTAAAGCCAGTCAACATGTCATCCAATTTTATCCTCTCCTTCTGTTCCTCTCTGCCTCTGCGGCTAACTGATAAATAATATATTTAATAATGTGATGAATAATTTGTAATATGACAATTAATAATGCTGGTGGTTTCCTGAAGGATCCGCGAGGTGAAGTCTGCGCTTTAGCCATGTTTATTTAATGCTTTTTTTTTTCAAGGACCAAAAGGCAAAAAGCAAAGCTTGCAGATGCAAGTAAGTAAAATATGATTTCACTAGAAGTCTTGGCGTACAAGGGAGAAAAAAGAGAGCTAAGTGGCCTAAACTAACCTATAAAGAAACGAAGTGCTGAGAAGCACAACACATTCTGCAGCCTAGATGTTGACAGTTGGCCATGGCTTGACTCTTTAGAGCTCTGACAGATTGCTGAGTTTAACTTCACAGTTTCAGGCGCGTTTTCACACTAAAAGTGCATTGTAAAGAATTTTTAAAAGACTGTTTTGTTCTGAATGGCAAAACAATAATACACAATCCCCTTGTAGTTTACCTTGAAAGGATGTTTGGAAACAAAAATGAGTTAGATCAAAATGTTATAACACATAGGGTCTAGAAGGAGAATGGGAAGGACAGACATAAGCCTTGCAGATTTTCAAATCTTAAGGACACCAGTCTATATCAATGTCCAATTTAGCCAAACAAACATTAACACTTGTTTTAGCTGGTTCCAATGTTAAAAAAACTTATGGCAGTTAGGGACCTGCTGTCTGTGCTGTTCTGGTTTTACAGCATGGTTTATCACAGCACGGCAGAGCTGACCTGTTTGAAGTGAACACTTTGTCACTGTTAAGGACCATCAAACATTAAAATACATCTTTAAATGAATATTTAAACAGGATTGTATCCGAGACTGCTAATCTTTTTGCTGGCTTATAGAATGTTAATGTCATGTAGTGGAATTTTTATAGAAAGGCTCGACTGCCGTTGATCAAATATAATAGTCTGTGTAATATTTGGCTTGTATGAATATATATAAACCGAAGAATTTTTACAGATACAGTTTACAAATACATTTATAGACTAAATACATTTCTAATGTATATTTTCTGAAGCTAAAGTTGTCTTTCTCTCATAATTGCCAAAAGACCATATGACCAACCTCTAAGTTATCATCGTTGGTTCTCACAGATATAGTGTGAGTGTTTGTGATTGTGTGTGTGTGTGTGTGTGTGTGTGTGTGTGTGCCAGTGTCTGTGCCAGTGTGTTTTTACCCATGTCAGGTAATTATGAAATATGAGGAGTCTGCTGAATAAACAGCTGTGACTGAGATTAATAAAATTATCTCAAAGCCATCTGCTCCTTGTCAACGTCCTCATTCACACATTCACACACTAACCAAGAAACTCACAAAAACACACACACACACACATTGCGTTATGTATGGGTCATTTCATAACTACTAGAAAATAGAGCTAAGTAGTGATCCTTGATAAAGGGCAGCTGACTATGCCTTGGACAAAGAACAAATGTGACAAAGTAGTAGTAAACTTATCTTTCTGTGCAAGTTCCCAGAAATTGTCCAAGCTCAGCAACAACATTATTATTATTATTATTATTATTATTATTAATAACAATTGTGCCTGTGTATTTCTTTGTTTAAATTACTAAGGCTTATTGTGGCTATCAAGGTCATTGTCTGCCTTATAAAAGGCATC
>JAVQIZ010162841.1:0-11242 GCA_036023535.2 Galaxias brevipinnis
AAAAAGTTTTTAACAACCACACCCTCACCCTCAAAATTTTTTTGGGTTTGTTGGGGGTTTGGTTTTTTTTTTTTTTCAAATTTCCGTTGCCCCCCCCCCCCCCCCCCCCCCCCCAAAAAAAATAAGAACATAGCTCCAACACTTGTAGCCTACTAATTGGTTTACTTCAAAACATAGGGTAAGTCGCCACAGTTTATAGACTGACTTGCCTCCGGATGTAATTTACATTTAAGCAGCTATGCTAAAACTAAGATACATTTAGACTGCAATAAAAGAAAATAGCATTATACAAAAAAAATGCAACGATGCAATAAATTTGATGTACGGGATATAGTTATTTATGCAGTGGCAGTATAGATTTAATTGAATGAGCGATATTTTTCGCAGGACTGCGGGCTGCACCCTTTTTTGTATCCATGGCAATCTAAATTCCCAGTTTCCATTGCGGTCTTTCGCGCCTCGATTCCATTCCTGCTTTAGAAATAAATCAGTGCTGTCATTCTAAACGTACTCATCAAACTCCCGCAACACAAACCTGTGCAACATAGTATCTAACCGCATAGGCTACAATAGCATGCATGGTACAGTATAGACAAACATATTTACTTTCTGTAATCTCACTATCATCCTTTATTTGTTCTACGCATTTACTGTAGCAAAACAAATGGGATGGTTTAAATAGTAATGAAAGCATCGTGAAACGAAGCATCATTACCGGGGTATAACTCATACATTATTGAGAGCTTTCCATTATCATAACCAGTGAAAAAAGCTTTTAAACTAGAAATCAATTCTAGTCTTCGCCTATCACACCCGTTCACTGTCGCCTTACCTTCTTTTTCCTCTTTGGGTTTAAACGTTATTCCGCTCATGGGGCTTGTGCTTGTAGTCCCTTTCGTCTGTAGTATCACAAACTTTGGACCAGCTAAACAAACGGCCCTCACGCACTCATTTACACTGCTTTCGTTCGTCCACTCCTTTTAACCCATCTCTCTCAGTAGCCCAGCCCATAGCCTGGTGATGGAACAATCGCTTGGTGGTTTGCTTTGGAACACGCGCGCGCACGCGCACACATAGCATCCTCCTTTCTCAATCACGGTTCAGTATTTATATAATGGTAGGAAACTTCGTACAGGCAACAATTTCAATGAAAAGATAGGTGCAGATAGATCTCATAAAGTTTATTGTAGCGGCTTGTGACAGGTTACTCTGTCAAGGCAATACCCTACATATACATGATGACTAAGTGCACCCTCTAAAAGGCCTTGGCATGGTGGTATATTCATCCTGGAATTTGAATATATTGCATACTAAGTTGACAGATCCATGCACAGACTCTTTGTAAGGCTTTAAATTGAACTGGGAGTGAGGCCCTGAAGACGATCACTTCAGAGGGGACATACTCGTATATTGAGCTGCAGTCTCAACAAGCCAATCCTGTCTCAAGGCATCTGGCAAGGCCTTTTCACTTTACATTAAGAGCTGGACCTCTTATAGCTATGGCAGGCGCTAAAATGAGTTGCACATTCTAGGAGTGTGTGTGTGTGTGTGTGTGTGTGTGTGTGTGTGCGCGCATGTGTGTGTGTGGCAATAGTGCTGGGTTTGGATTCACTTAGCTCTTGTTCTGATGTGAGCTGCAGTTCTTAAACCTGTGTAGTCCGTTGTCAAATCCTGCAGAGTTTTTATTGCCCACTAGAGACTGCTCTGGAGCCAGCACACAGCTTATAGTACAGGCTACGCAGCAAAGACCCTGGAAAGGCACCCAGCTTACAGTGTAGGCTACAGAGCAAAAACCCTGGAAATGCATGCAGCTTACAGTATAGGCTACACAGCAAAGACCCTGGAAAGGCACACAGCTTATAGTACAGGCTACAGAGCAAAGACCCTGGAAATGCATGCAGCTTACAGTATAGGCTACACAGTAAACACCCTGGAAAGGCACACAGCTTACAGTATAGGCTACACAGTAAAGACCCTGGAAAGGCATGCAGCTTACAGTATAGGCTGCAGCAAAGACCCTGGAAAGGCACACAGTTTAAAGTGTAGGCTGCACAGCAAAGACCCTGACAGACAGCAGTTTACAGTATAGGCTAGACAGCAAAGACCCTGGAAAGGCGCACAGTTTACAGTGTAAGCTGCACAGCAAAGACCCTGACAGACAACAGTTTACAGTATAGGCTACACAGCAAATGCCCACTGGCATTTATATGGTTAATTCATTGTACACCACAATGCCCAGATATCATTGCGCGACTCAAACTCAGAACCAGCAAAGGCTCTCCCCATGGCTGAAAACGGTGGTAGTTTTAAAAAAAATCAGGAAGGACCCCCAATGACGCAATAGAGTAATTTTCTCAACTCGTTTGGCATTCTGCTGTTTGATGGCGAAATACTAAATGACGATACAATGTTTAAAGTGCAGCATTGGTATCTGATGAAAAACCTATCAAAAGATCGAAAATGCGTGAACTATCGCTTTAACAGCAAAGATTGACACACAGGTTCATATTGCTTTGTGCCCAAAAAACATTCAGCCCCATACAACTGTATACTTTATTAAGTTTATAAGAATAATGATTTACTGGTTATATAGAATAACAGTACATATTATGCTATAAGTGAGTCGAGGGAATTGGAAAGCAACCACACTTTTCCCTTTCTCATTGCAATTCACTTGTCCTGAAAACAATACGCAGAGTAAACAACTACAAATCTGTTTTGCACAGGCCAGCTGGGCTGCTTCAGCCAGTGCCAATCAATCCGGAGGAATTATGGCCGCAATCCCTATGATATAGTATCGAATTCAGAAAAGGAATATTAAGTATTTACCCATCCAATATTCACTTAACCCTCACCCACCCCACCCGCTGTCTCTCTCTGTCTCTCTCTCTCTCTTTCTGTCATGTACTCATACAAAAACACACACACACACACGCTCTCCCGAACACAGAGGGGGCTTCCAGGTGCTTCATGAGTCATGTGTAAATAGTGCTCTGTACTTTGGAGCGATGGGTCATCAGCCCGTTCACTGTGTTGCACTGCTGAGGTTATGGCTATTTGATGTAATACGCTGATCTGAAATAACAAGATGGCCAGAGTTTATTTACTGGTTATACTGGCTGGAATAATTCAGGAGATTCAACTGGGGTCTGGAGGTAAAGGCACAGTGTAGTGGGGGTTTTGTGAGGAAGGGGCTGGAGAATACTATAGCTCACACCCTCCCCCTGGATAGTAAATTGATATGTTCCTATGTTAGCGCAACGGCTTTCCTCGTACAAGATTCCTGTTGAAAAACACGCTGGATATGGTGCCCGTGCTATCGAGCGTGTCCCGGAGGATTGAGATGGGGGGAGGGAGGGAGTGCAGGGAGCAAATGTGGCCATGTAAAATGAATCCATCAATCAAGACGGATTGATTTGCCAATTCAGCTGGATTATATTAACCTTTTCTTTCCTTCGCTGACCCCTTTTTCCCACCATTGCAGGGTGGGTGTTTTTGTCAAAAAGCTCTGCCATGACGGTCCTGCGACGGCAGAGGAGGTTCAATTCGGGTCTCCTAGAGGAGGTGAAGAAAGACAATCTGGAGAGGGAGTGCCTGGAGGAAACCTGTAGTTTTGAGGAGGCCAGAGAGGTGTTCGAGAGTGACGAGAAGACGGTAAGTTTTTTTCAGTAATCACACGCCATTAAGACTTGATGTACTGTGTGTTCAGCGCTCATTTTTTTTCTGTTTGTCTCTTTGTATTTAGATGGAGTTCTGGGCTGGCTATATTGGTAAGCGTTAGATAGATTAAAAAAAAATGTAAAAAATAGTTTTTTAAATAAAAATAAAATTGAGCATAACTGTGCTTTGGAGGAGTAGTAGTTCAGGCTGTTTCGTCATTGTTTACCTCACATTTTGTGTGTGTGTGTGTGTGTGTGTGTGTGTGTGTGTCTGTGTGTGTGTGTGTGTGTGTGTGTGTGTGTGTGTGTGTGTGTGTGTGTGTGTGTGCGTGTGTGTGCGCACGTAGATGGTGACCAATGTGCGGATTCCCCCTGTCAGAATGGGGGTGCTTGTAAAGATGCCATTGGTTCCTATGTATGTTGGTGCCAACCTGACTACAGTGGGAGAAACTGTGAAATAGGTGGGGATATGAACAATCCACTATGAGGCTCTTATCATGAAACACATCTTATCATCATTCTTGAACCACTGTTTGTGAAACTCCTCTAGTAATATTGCAGATTTTAGATATTAAAGTAGTATAAATATTGCCTGTCTCATATTTTCCTATGAATTTTCAACACATGACAGTGTGCTTTTATTGTACCCTTCTAACCTGTATGACAAGACACCTGCAATAATGCCTGAAACCTGTGTTACAACGCATAACGTCATCAGGCTTATATATATCTATAGAAGAGTGTTGTCTGTTGACGTCTCCAGAGGTTATAAAGCAGTGTTCTGTCAACAATGGAGGATGCTCCCACTTCTGTGTGATGGATAAATCCCGGAGGGCCACCTGTCACTGTGCTTCAGGATACCAGCTGTGCGCCAACAAGAGGAGCTGTGAACCCTTAGGTTTGATGAAAAATATACCACAAAAAGGTTTTAGAAAATAAATAAATATGTAAAGTATAAACTGTATTATGCACAGAGAGATGTAACAGATCAGTAACATTCATACACAGTTTGATCTCATCAAAAACCTACAACACACACCACTCATTTGCTCTTATTTATAATAAATTTTTACATTTATAAGCCAAATGCCCGGCTAACACTGTTTACTGGATCTCTCTCTGTGAGTGTGTGTGTGTGTGTGTGTGTGTGTGTGTGGGTGTGTGGGTGTGTTTGCATGCGCGTGTCAGACGCATTCCCATGTGGTCGTGTGAGCGACTCCGTAATGTCCAGCTCCAGGTCGCTCTTAACAGCTGTTGAACCGGTCAAGAAACCTGGTGACAACTTCAACAGCACACAGCAACCAGACGCATACGACGACACTACGACCCAGTCGGAGGAGTACGACTATACCATGAACCAAACCGAGCCTGTGTTCCACGGCATAAACCAGTCTGATTGGACCACCAGCCCGGGGGCAGGGGAGAGCAGCACTCCGATGCCCACTGAACACTCACCTACGGCAGGGACAAGGGACTCGCTGGCCTCATGGGCCTTCTTTCCCACTTTGCCTTCCATTGTCGACCAGAGCAACGTTGACGAGAGGATAGTGGGAGGCAACGAGGCCAAACCGGGAGAAATACCCTGGCAGGTACAAAAGGCGAACACAGCAAGAGAGAGGCATAAAGGAGGAAAATACAAAAAGACAGACAAGGCAAACAATAATAACAAACTTACAATACTTAGAAATGAAAAACGTACAAATTCATCATTTCCATAATCACTCAGGACATTTACATTGAGTTTATGTTAACATAGCTAAGTGTCTATTGCATGAACAGAAATAAACACAGAGGGGGGGGCTAGATCTATTTGGATGCAAAGGATGCAAATGAAAAAAAACAAACAATACACATGCCTAAAAAAAACAACCCTTTTGGATTATAATGTAATTGAACCTTATCTGTGTGTGTGTGTGTGTGTGTGTGTGTGTGTGTGTGCGTGTGTGTGTGTAGGTGTCTCTAATGACCAAGACCACACCACCTCTGAGTTTCTGTGGGGGCTCTCTGCTGAGCGATATGTGGGTCATCACTGCTGCTCACTGTCTGGAACCAAAGAGCAGAGTCTTCTTCGTCCGAATTGGTATGTAACACGCAAGCCCACCACCTCTTCCACCTCCGAGCCAAAGTGGGGGAGCTTTTTTTTTTTTTTTCCTGTACAACGTAAACCTTTAATTCCCACCTGGCAGGGGAACACGACCTGCATAGGACCGACGGTCCAGAGCGAGACCACGACGTGGCAGAGCGCCGCATCCACCCCCACTACGACTCCCGACGCTCCAACTACAACCACGACATCGCCCTGCTGAAGCTGCACGTCCCCGTGGAGCTCTCCGACCGGCGCCGGCCCATCTGCTTGGGGCCCCGGGACTTCACGGAGACGCTGCTGAGGGAAGCCAGCGGCTCCCTGGTCAGCGGGTGGGGCCGTCTCAGGTTCCAGGGCCCCGACGCCCAAAAGCTCCAGAAGCTGGAGGTGCCTTACGTGGACCGTTTCAAGTGCAAAGACAGCAGCCGCGACCACATCACGCGCTTCATGTTCTGCGCCGGCTACAGCAGCGAGCAGAAGGACTCATGTCAGGGGGACAGTGGCGGGCCGCACTCCACCAGTTACCACGGCACCTGGTTCCTGACGGGTATCGTGAGCTGGGGGGAGGAATGCGCCAAGGAGGGGAAGTACGGAATATACACGCGCGTCTCCAGATACTACCAGTGGATCAACAACATCACCCGCATTGGAAACAGCTTTAAGAATAGCCAGCGACCGAACTAGACATACAACGTATTGGTGCAAGTCAACATGTAAACAAGTGATGTCAACTAACATTAAGATGTATTTCTTAAGTTAACAGTATCTCTCATTAATACATTTACAGTATTTACTGTAGTTTTAATATTTGTTAATACAAGTAATTTTTTCCATATTCATTAAGAAATCTATAGCACATTCATATACAACTATAAGTTTTCTCCCAGCCTTCTTATGATAGAAGGATAAATTATGAGTTTTGTTCACATTATTTTTAGAGCAATTGTTTCGAATAATGTCTGAAGTGTCTGAAAGGGACTCATTTGAAATGTAGCACAACAATCAATCTAAAGCCAGATGCAAACACGCCGTGATCGTGCCGTCACCATGGTCACCAAGTGATTATTTTTATACTTTATGAATGCTGAGTTAAATAAAACATCGTGCCACACAGACCTATGCTTTAGGACAATTAGACTATGTTCTGAGTTCAGAAATAGATACATGAAGACCATAAAATTCAAATAAAATCAAAGAATCTTTTGCTTGTGCTTTTATTTGAGAAAATAATTCTGTACAATATTACTTATTATTCATTTACACACTGCGTGAATTAAAGCTATTATAAGTGCAAAAAAAAAATAGGAATAAGCACAGAAAGCTGCAAGCACCAAGGTCTCAAACTAAATGTTTTATCCCAATGAGTCAAATCTAAATACATTCATGTGAAATAAAGTTCCATTCATCACTCTATTATCAGGTCCATTATTGTAGCTCCCCCTTTCTGTTTAAAATTGTAAAACAGCAGCCAGTATAAACAGGCATCAGGTTTACATTTAGTATCTCATACAGAAAGAGCCTTTGACCTGAATGCAGTTCCTGGAGAAAAAGACCCTCCTAGCATCTGATTTTAGCCATCTGGACAGGGGTCCCAGACTGACCCAGGGACAGATCTTAAAAAGGCAGTAGTTCCTCATGCAGAACAGTGAAAACATACAGCTTTACTAGTCACAGTTAGCTACTGAGCTGCAGAAGCTATAAATAAGACTTAAGGCAAATCAACTAATGGGACGCTAATGTTAGGCTATAGCTGGGCTTCCACCTAGCTTATTTGCTTCTGAGTTAGCTTGCTAGCTATGATGCAGATATCCATGCTAGCTGGGCTGTTGCACACCAAAAAGCCGTTTAGCTGTAGTGCGGAAAAGCCGAAGTCAAAAGTATAAAGAATGTGACAGGTACAAATTGAGGAAATTTACATCAGAACCTTTTTTTTTTTGGCACATGTCCATTTTGATGACGTCCTGTTGGACCTATGTTTCTATGACAACCGTAACTGGTAATGAATACAATCACAATAGAGCTAGAGGTTAGAGCTGACCACAGGCCTAACCATTCTAACAACCAATTCTTGCAGCCGTCTGAGGTTCCAGTGTGTTGATTGCTCTTGACGAGTTAAATATGCTGTGTGTTTGTGCTTAAGTGGTGTTGAGGGGGGATTTGTGGAGGAAGAGTTTCTCTATCACTGTCTCCTTGTAGGCCTGTGTATATGTTTGCACCAATGGCTGTGTAAAGAAAGGAAGAAAAGAGACTGTTATTATTATTTCATTAAATACGTGCTTAAACTGATGCATTTGTAAGTAACCAGAATCTTCTGAACCCATCTCACGTCTCACCTTGATTGCTCTCAGCAGGTTTCCCCCAAAATCCGGTGCAGGTCTTCAGCTAAGACACGTCCTTCTTCATCACGACTCAAATTCTTCACAAACCTGACGCAAACACACACATGAAAAATACACAGCAACATTATTATTATTATCATCATCATCATTATCATTATTATTATTATTATTATTATTATTATTATTATTATCATCATCATCATTATCATTATTATTATTAATAATATTATTATACGTTGTACACTTCAGTAATAAAAGTCAGACATGACTTCTTTACAAAGTGAAAAGCTCTTTACAGTCACTACTCCACAAAAGTTTAAAAAAAAAATGAATACAAATAAAAACTCCCCTCACATAAGTTGAGTTAACTCACCACTGTCCTAAGGGGTCCTCACTGACCAGCTGGATGACATCACCGCAGTTAAAAATTATGTCATCCGTGCTGGCCATGCTGCTTTCCACCATCACTCTAAACCGGCCCGCAACCTGAAATATGAGAAACACAGCAGAATGTAATAACAAGAAAAAGGGAAGTAAATTAACAAATGTATGTACATTCAAAATAATAAAGTTGAAACAAAAGTTAAAACTAATTTGAAATAGATCTCTAACCAGTGGGGTTGGCTGGTCTTCGTCCTCAGAGTCTGATATGGTGGAGAGGTCTGTAGCTCCCCAGTCCTCCAGGCCTTCACAGATGGCCACTGAATGGGCAACACCGGGCCAAGCTGCTGGGGACCGACATCCATACAAATAACATGGCTGCACAATGTGGCAACAAGTCTGTTGTGACTTGGTTACTTTGTGTGTGGATCAGTGTTCCAACTAAGAAAAAAAAAGTATCTTGTATCTACTTACTGCGTCGAGGCGATTGGACAACCGGTTCGGATACCGCCCGGTTAGAGTGTGTTGATTCGTCCGACTGTTGCCTGTAGGAGTGGCCTGTTGCCAAGGTGCTGTGAGGAACATGGAGACACGCTGAGCAGCCCGCCACCGATGCTCCGCCCCACGACACACAAACCCCTGACATACTGACCCCCGTCACCACAGGAACAAGACATGACAACGACAAACAAAAACAACAACAACAACATCCGCACTGTCAAGTGGCAGGCTCATAGCATTCTGGGAAAAAACATCAACATTCCGTAGGCTGTATATATATACACCCATGCATGCATGTTGTGTTTATATATACATTTCATTACAATACATCGTTGACATAAACATACCATAACTGAACAATATTAGTAGAAACAACATGAGTTGCACAACTGATTTGTCTGCAATATTGGGTAATATTTATGACTGTAAATTCCCAATCGTCAAGATATTAATATTATAGACAATTATTCAGAACTGTATTTTTTTCTGACAGTGTGTCAGCTTGTTACACAGATACGTCATTGTACAACTCAGTATAAAAGTAGAGTGACCCTCATTAACAATCACAGGAAAACAGTGCAAACGAATGTTGTTCCATTTGTTTCAATACCAAGCTCCAATCAGCTTGCAACCATTGCTGGCTACATTGCTGACTGACAACTGCTGGTGTGTTAATTGAACTGTTGAACTCAACATGCTAGCATGCCATCACCTCCATAAAAATACATCAACACAAGCACACACCCTCACATGCACGCACACACGTGCACACACACTCCGTGTTGTAGAACAAAAATCCCTGTAGAACGCACAATTTCAATATTCCTTCGTGCTAACAGAGCTACTAGGGAGTTTTCAATGGCACAGAGAGCAACAGAAGGGGGGGGGGGAGGTTAAAGGTCACGAGGTGACCCTGTAGACGTGCGGAGACAATCACCTGTCAGACGAGGCCGGAGAGAAGGGTGTGTCTGACAGATGAAGGGAAGAAGATTCATCTGACAAGGATAAGGTGGAGGGGGAGAGGAGGAGGAGGGAGAGGAGGAGTGTTACCACCCAGGAGGTCAGGGTCAACAGAAGAACCAAAAGGAAAAAAACAAACACAACAACATCCTTTGGAGTTACGGCAGGACAGTAGAAACCAAAAGGCGGCGGGGAAACATTGAATAAGAAGCAGACCAAAAAAAAAAGAAAAATTCTGATAACAAACAAGTAATAAGCATTAAAGTGTAGCTGAATGAGAGTTGAACTTTGATAACACCAAAAATGCTGATGTTTAATTCCCACCGCAGCGATTCCTTCAAAATAAATGAATTCCTGGCATTGTGCTGTGATTCACTTTGGATGAGAGCTTCTGATTACTAAATGTAATCAGAACTAAATGTAATCAGTACTAAATGCAATCAGAGTAGAACAGGGAGGGGAGAAGAGCAGCAGACCTTGGCGCAGCTTCTGCTGGTTGGTGAGAATCTTCCGTATCTCAGTCAGCCAGGAGACCTTCACCTCCAGCGTAGTAGCCTGGGCATACAACAACAACAGCGACAACAATAACAAGAATGATAATAACTCGTCATCATAATCCTTTATTTGTGTAGCATCATAACAGTGTTAGAAAGTGCTTACTGTGTTACATGGTGTAATCCGTAAACACACACTCACACAGTGTCACTCACATTCTCACATCACCTTCTTTACTTTGTGTTTGAGGCCGTGGGTTTGCAGGTTTGTGTGTGTGTGTGTGTGTGTGTGTGTGTCTGTGTGCTTACCTGGACCACATACACCTCTTCTCTTCCGCTATACCAGAGCTCAAACTTCTTTACATCTCCTTTCACGTTCTCCGTGATACCCACAGCACTCATCTAGAGAGAGCGAGCGAGAGAGACAGAGAGAGAAAGAGAGAGAAAGAGAGAGAGAGAGAGAGAGAGACAGAGACAGAGACAGAGACAAAGAGAGAGACAGAGACAGAGACAGAGACAGAGATAGAGACAGAGACAGAGACAGAGAGAGACAGAGAGAGACAGAAGACAGAAAGGCCATGATTGACAGAAAGAACAAGATTGACAGTCTGACTCTCTCTTCTTCTCAATGTGACAGTAGCGTCTGAGTAGGGGCAGGGTGTTTACTCTGAGGCAGTGCTTGAAGCTGTAGAAGGGGGTTCTGTCGTGTGCGTCGGAGTCTTCACGCCGCTTGCAGAACAGCAGGGCATGCTCGTAGAGGAACAGGTGTCTCTGCATGGGCTTGAAGCGGGCCAGCTCCTTCATGCGGCCCGCCGCCCCCTTGTG
>JAVQIZ010162859.1:0-17425 GCA_036023535.2 Galaxias brevipinnis
TGTTTGCCAGGCAGGTGTCCAAACCATTAGCTTTTTCTTTTTTGAAACTGTGTGTGCAAATCACGTATAGTCTCTATCCTAATACATTCAATACAAAGGGATGTAGCTGGGTATAAAAAGGTAGAGGAAAAAATTATAAAATTTTGATAGAATTGGATGTCAGTGTTCATAAGCATTAATGGCCATCAACAGTACAACAGAACTTTGAGAGACAATTTTCCTTGATTCATTTTACATTACATTACATTACAGTCATTTAACAGACATAACACAGTAATGTATGTTCTGGAATAGGCTACCAGGTTATAGATTATAGAGCAGATTTTACTGGTCCTGATATCGGTTGTGATACAGGCGATAATATCTCGGTCCTGCTCCAAACGAGTAACACAAATACGGTATATTTTCAAGCCACAGCTACAGTAGTTCCAAATACGAAATCCTCTGTCTGACTTGCCAAGCGTCTAGCTCGCTTACAAGTCAAAGCAGAGATCTAATATGAGGCTGAGGTCCTTTACCTGTCTGGGGAATCTCCAGTGCCTAGCTGCAGCGCACTGATCAGGGGGCTAGAGGTGGGGAACACGGCCTCTCTCTCTCTCTGGAAATTACACTCTCCAGCTCACTTCAGAGCCCGGTTCACCGCTTTCAAATTACCTCAGCGTGTGCGGCCAAACGAACACACACACACAAAAAAACATAGAACCACGTACACGCACACATGCACGCACGCACGCGCGCGCAAGTGTCCGGCCAGATGTCAAGCCCACTCAGTCAGCCACCCACACCTGCTGCCCTCCCTCTGCGGTGCTGGCGGTAGCTTTTGTTTCTAGTGGGGCGGCTTGGCGGCGAGGTGTTTGTCTGGTGCCTGTTAGTGAGTGTGTTTGTTCTCTCTGAGTAGCCCCCTGTACTATAGCATGTGGCAGAGCCCCTCGCCACGGGTGGAAGCCCTCTGACAGCTCATTTTAACGGCGGGAGGGGAGTGCGTGGGACGGACGGTGGACTCCTGTCAAAAGAGCCGTCACTTCTCAGCTTCTGCTCCCCACGCTTCTCACTGTGTGACCCAGACGAGAGGACTGCCATGTTATACAGTTAATAATATCGTCATCCTTTATTTGCATAGTCCATTATCACTTGTAATGTGTGTGCGTGTGTGCGTGCGCGTGCGTGTGCGCGTGTGGAGTCGGGCAAGAAAGAGGCTAGCTTGGGAGCATATGTGTGCCACACTGTTGTGAGACGAGTCAGCCGTCACGTTTATGATGAACTTGGTTTTCTCTGTGTTTTCTCCTTCCCTCGTTCCCAGTGCACGGAGGCCAAGAAGTACTGCTGGTATTTCGAGGGGGGCTACCCCATCTACTTCATGTAAGTAAAACCTCAGCCTGAGTTCTGAATGTGATCGTGCATGAATTGTGTGCCATTATAGAATTCGATTTTATGACGTACTGTACATATTTGAACGGTCGGGAAATAAAATGTGCCAAATACTTGTCGTTCTCTTCCGTTTCATTTTCTTCCCTGTTTCCCCCCTCCTTTTAATGTGCCATGTTTTTATATACGGGTCCCTCCATACCTTTCCCCTCCACTCACACGTTCTGTGCGTTCTGACTGGAAGCTCTACCTGCAGCCCCCCCCGAGTTCGACTTTGGTACAGACAGAGAGCCCTCTCTTTAGGAGGAAGCCATCGCCTCGTTGGTAGAAAACAGCACGTCCTTCCTGAATCCCTATTCCTGCTCTGCTCCTCCATGTTTGTTCCAGCGCTCACTGGAGGGGGTTGTTCCTTAGCTGTCCTTCCTCTGCCTTAACCACACCCCTCCTTCCTTCCCTCGTTCCTCTCTCCGCGCCGTCTCTCTCCTCCTGGCTGTCTCCTCACTTCTCTTCCCCCCTTGTCTCTTCTCGTCTTCGCTCTCTCGCTCGCCCCGCTCCGCGTCCCTCCTTTCTCTCTTTCCGCTCCTTCTCGTTTCATTATATCACCCTCTGTTTCCTCTCGCTGTCCTCCAGGTATTGGCAGGTATCCCGACTCTCTCTCTCTCTTCCTCGCTCTCTCGCTCCACCCCTCCCTCTCTCGCTCTCCCTCGCTTCTTCCCTGTCTCTGCGCCTGGCAGGAGTCCAGGTGAATCTGGGATGATGGGAAACACACCATAATAGCCAGCTAAGACCCAGCAGCCTTGGCAACATGGCAATGTGTGCTGTGTGCTGTGCAGCTGTGCAGCTATAGTAACACAGGTAGCACAGGGCCCTGCTCAGTGAACGGTTATACACGATGCTGCCATTCTTTTCTGCAATTAAGAAAAATGGAATAAAAGTTTGGATTTACTACCAAGATTTGTTTTATTAGCAAAAATCCCAAAATCAAAATGGTTCTGGGTGTATGAGAGTGACGCTGTGCTTTGCCCCTGGAGTCTGTCCCTTACCCTGTAGATAGCATCACTACAGCTGGCCTTTATTCCCCCTGAGACCGCTTCAAGCCTCCAATCCTTCTCTGAGTCTCTCTCCTGACTACCTCGGGAGCTTTGTGTCAGGATCTAAAAAGAGGCTCGCTCCTAACTTCCCGCGGGAATGGCAGCAAAGTTCACGTGTGTGTGTGTGTGTGTGTGTGTGTGTGTGTGTGTGTGTGTGTGTGTGTCGAGGTGTGCCAGGAACCAATTATAGATAGCAGCTCCGTTTCGGCTTCTCCGTTCCGGGATTTGCATTCCGTTCGCCGGCGGCTCTCTGAAAATGGTGATCAGTGGTCTCATCACAGTGTAATGGTGCCGATCACGCCGCCAAGACCGTCCGCTGATAACGGCAGCGCTGACATGCCCTGGCCGAGCCCTGGAGGAATGGCGGGTTGGGCTTCGGGTCAGGGTTGGGCTCGGGGTTGGTTTTAGCGTTGGAGGTGAGGAGGATGGTCTGGTATTAGAGGTGTACAGAGAGGGTTAGGGTTAGAGTTGGGGTTGGAGGTGAGGAGGATGGTCTGGTATTAGAGGTGTACAGAGAGGGTTAGGGTTAGGGTTAGGGTTAGGGTTAGGTTCAGGGTTAGGGTCAGGGTTGGAGGTGAGGAGGATGGTCTGGTAATAGAGGTGTACAGAAAGGGTTAGGTTCAGGGTTAGGGTCAGGGTTGGGGTTGGGGTTGGAGGTGAGGAGGATGGTGTGGTAATAGAGGTGTACAGAGAGGGTCAGGGTTAGGTTCAGGGTTAGGGATAGGGTCAGGGTTGGAGGTGAGGAGGATGGTCTGGTAATAGAGGTGTACAGGAAGGGCTTTGTGAGTGGAAAATAAAAGGGTTTGGAGTTCAGAGAGCCGGCTCATTCCCCACTGACCTCTGCGCTGTGTTCTGCTGCAATGCATTTGTCCTGCCTAACCTAGCAAACACACACACACACACACACACACACACACACACACACACACACACATACACACTCACATACACACACACCACAGGGAGAAGGCGCTTTGGGCCGGAGCTGTCCTTGTGGAATCTGTTCCGCAGTTTTTAAAGCGCTACCATCTTCTTCCCTTACGAGGAACACTGTCCCTCCCTGCATATTAATTTTCAGATGAACAAAACCAAAGACAGTGTTAAGTCGATTCGTTTAGGAAACACGTCCAATTTCATTCCAGGCACCCAGGACCAATCCAGATTCTTTTCCTTTCACTCCAACCCGATCACCTGTGTCAGGCAGTCTGCCATCGCCCTCGTTGGTTCCCTCCAAAACATTATTAAAAGATGACCTCCAAGCTCGCCCATTCTGATGAGGCAGCCTTGCAGTAATGAGGAGGGGAGAGAAGAAGAGACGGAAAGCAAGAAAGAGAGAGAGAGGGGGAGGGCAGTTGGCGGAGAAAGAGATCGGAGAGGCAAAGAACAAAGCCGTCGGAGGAGGAGGGGTCAATTGCCTCCGTGCCCTGGTTGCGACTGTACATTCCCACCTTAGCGTGGGTTCCCGCAATGGGAATCTTTTGAGGTCGGTGGATGTTTGAACGATCGTCTCTGCCTTACCCGTCACACAACCCCTCACTCTCTGTCTTTTTTTCTCAACGGCTTTCCTGGCGACTCAGCGCCCGTCCCGCAGTGCTTCCCGCCGCTCTTGATCCCTCCTCATCTCTCTCCTTACTTCCAGCTTTCCTGTGTCATCGCCCCTGCCTTTTATAATTTGATCGTGACTCTCTCTCTCTTTCTCTCTCTCTCTATCTTTCCCTTCCTCCTTCCTTATCCCCATGTCTCCCTCAAGCATGGCCGCCTGTACGGTACCCACCCAGAGGTGCGTTCTGGTGCGGACGACCTCATACCAGATCAGAGAGGTTTTTGGCCCAGCTTTCACAGCCTGCGACGAACAGTATATCACTGCACCTTTCGCTCCACTCTCCCTCTTTCATCCTGTCCTCCTTCCTCTCTCATCCCCTCTTCGCTCTCATCTCCTCTTTGTTCTTTCTCGACCTCCTTAGCTCTGTTTCCAAATGCGTCTTTTTTTGCTCTGCCTTTTTTATTGTTTTCTTTCCTCCCCTCTATCTGTTTTCTGTTCTTTTACGCCACCACGGATCTTTAGTGCACACAAGCGCGCGCACACACACACACACACACACATACACACACACACTTTTTTACATTATTCCAGTGAGTTCCCAGGCCTCCTAGCTCTCTCCATATATACAGCAGCCTATCCATCAAAGTTAGAGACGCTTTAAGTAGGAATATTTGGCTGCGGCTGCCGCTAGTGGTAGAGCGGATTAAAATGGGAAAGAAATGTATATTTGAACGTTTTGCTTCCCTAAGCAAAGCACTACCGCACACCACATCCCTCAGCATTACCCAGGACATCCCATTAGACAACGCTCAGCGTTTAACCTGCCCTGCAGACAATTTCCAAATATCCATTATTAGTTTGTCGCTCTCTCATTCTTCGAAGAGTTTCCTTCTTTCTTTTATGAGTGAGAGGGGCGTGCGTCACCGTGCACGTGTTGGCTCCTCAAGGAACAACAAAGGCAGCTATTTATAGGCCATGTTTGATTTTCCCGTCATCCATAATTGATTTGACCCGGCAGAGGACCAGGAGGGGCTTGTATCTTGAATAATGGACGGCAGTCATTGAGCGTAATCGCCCTCAGGTGTGTGTACAGTTTGTGGTTGTCAGGAGGGGTTACGTCCCTTCGACGCATGCGGCAGTGGCGAACTGGAGTTGTGGTGGGGTCGTTGGGGATTACCACAGTCAGCGCACACACACACAGCTACAAAGAGACACACCCCATCAACAGGTTTAGAAAAGCGCCATACCATATACGACTGTGAGCATTCGGCCAACTGTCAATGAGCATCCGATGACATTTCCATTGCTGTTTTCTTTATGCCTGGCGGTGTGTGTTCACATCAATGTGTGGACCCCACCCAGTCTATTCAGATATCCACCCCCCCCCCCCTGCAGCGTGACATTACGTAACTCTTCATGATGGCGTTCAATCAATCCAAACCATCGCATGTGATCATCTTCTCTCAACACAGGTCCCTGGCATCAGGAAGCTTACCGTTTCAGAAGAACATAGAATGTATTTTTTTCTGTGACAGTGGTGTCTGCTAGCTCTTCAAAGGGGCACAAGCTGGTTGGTGGCAGCGGCCTGCTGTTAACTAGGACAAACGGAGCGAGCCTGGAACAATCCAGTGGGGACAATTGACGTGGGATTGCTTTATTTCGGTTAAGTCGCAGAGAAATGCACTTTCAGAAATGCTGTTGACTGAAAGCCTCTGTTTTTGTTCAATAAATCCATTGTCGCCCCGGTAATTTTAGGAAACAGATAGTGCATGTGTTTCTGTGCATGTGACACTGTGTGTGTGTGGTTTGTTTTGTGTGGGTTTGAAGGCAGAGAGTGCAAATTAATGATAGCTGCTCTTCAAACTAAAGGGCAGGATGTTGTATTAGAATGAAATTTTGCAATTAAGTGTCTGTTTAAAGGTTATCACTGCAGACTGTCACAATGTTCGATAGTTTTTTCAATAACTTCGATAATTTAGATTACAGGGCTAACGTCTCTCTCTCGCTCTCTCTCTCTCTCTCTCTCTCTCTGTGTGTGTGGATTTTTGTCTGTATGTGTTTGAGAGAGAGAGCGACAGAAGTTGATCTATGTGTGTGTGTGTGTGTGTGTGTGTGTGTTTTGTGTTGTGTTTTGTTGTGTAAGGCCTGGTTACAAAGTGCTTGTGTGCATGACATTTTTTTTTCATTGTACTCTCTTCCTAGTTCTTTCTTCTTCTTCTTCTTCCTCTTTTTGAATGTTAGGGAATCCTAGTCGTAACTATTTCCTGCTGATGGGGATACAGTCCTCACAGACCGGCCTGTCACGCTTGGCACGCCCGATGGAGATGATTGACACACGGCGGTCTGACTGTCTCACAGCCCGCCTCTCTGCTATTGCCATTTGCAGATGAACCTCGTCTGTCCATGCATTCATTGACACATAATTATCTAATTAACCCCGTTCATTCATACATTAATTCAGTCAAGAATTGATTTATGCATTTATGCTTTATTCCAAGCATCCATCCATCCATCCATCCATCCATCCATCCATTCATGAATTCGTTCTTCAATAATAAGAAAGTCGGTAATGAAAAGATGTTTCCGACATGATTTCTCTGGCGATCCATGTCGTTTTAGATTCGGCTGCG
This sequence comes from Galaxias brevipinnis, assembly GCA_036023535.2. NCBI lineage: Eukaryota > Metazoa > Chordata > Actinopteri > Galaxiiformes > Galaxiidae > Galaxias > Galaxias brevipinnis. The sequence continues at coordinate 6,630 of JAVQIZ010162859.1, forward strand.
TGGCTCCTTCATGCACATCAGATCACTTGCAGTGTGGAGTGCTGCGTGAACTCAAAGTCATTTGGATTTCTGCTGGCTCCTGAATGCCTCACAGTTTCCCCTGGAACAGGCAGAAATAGATTGAGAGAGAGAGAGAGGGAGAGAGAGAGAGGGGGAGAGCGAGAGAGTAAAATAAGAGATGCTGGGTTGAAAGACCGGACCTAGAAGTAAAAACCTTAGTTCCACGTGAGGAGGCGTGAAGAAAGTGCCACCTTTTTCCAATTTTCTCTCCATCCCTCAGCTTTGTTTCAAACCACATTGAGCTGGCACTCCCCCCCCCGTTCCCTCGCTCCCTGTCTTTTCATTTTCACTCCACGGTTCCTCCCCCTCCATTATCTTTATTCCCAATTCTGCCTTTTTCTTTTCCTCCCTCCGTCATGCTTCTCGTCATTAACTCAGGCCCCCTTGCTCTGCTCCTCCCCTTTTGTCTTTTACCTTCAAATCACCGCTCCACGTGCCCTCGGGGGCCGGACGCCGTAGGAATAACGATGAGATCGTCAAAATGTTCAGACGGACGTCTGCCGAGAACAGTGGTGTCCGTTCCCGTCCCTTTGTCCGGGGGAGGAAGTGGACGCCGTCTTTCATTTGGTCCCTCCTCCTCCTCCTCCTCCTCCTCCTCGCTCTTTGTTCTCCCTCCCGCCTCCGACCCGGCCACCGTTTCCGTGGCGACAGCGCGCCTGGTGGGTCCTTTCCCTCCGCTGCCTCGTTTATTGCCGTGGAAACGTGGAGGGACGAGGGACGACGCAGCCCACCGTCGGAGGCCGTGGTGGTGCCTGTTGGCTTGTCACTCAGTTCGCTCAGGCAGCCGGCAAAAGGGGGGACGTGTGTGTGGTGGAGGGGGTGGGGTTCTGCCGTTCTGTGGTCGTCCCGGGACCGCACACCATTTTCCTCCATGTTGAGTGTCTCGACTCAACCCAGGAGGCGTTCATTAAAGATGAGGAGGGGTTCGCCAGCACACGGATGCGTGCATGAGTAACTGCACTTTGTGTGTGTGTGTGTGTGTGTGTGTGTTTCTACGTGTGTGTGTGGGGGGGGGGTGGGGGGGAGTGACTATGAGAGGAGCCGCCCGTCCGTCTTGGGCTCCTCTAGAATTGATAGTAACACCATGTTCTCCTCCATGGTGACCTTTCCCCTCCTCTCATCTTGCCGCTTGCCACTCTGCCGGGGAACAGCCTGACCCACATTTTACCAGATGTGTGTGTGTGTGTGTGTGTGTGTGTGTGTGTTCATTAGAGAGACGGAGGTAACAGACAGAGGTATGAGGTTATCAGACACCCACTGAAAGCCGTAGTCCAGCGTGTGAACGGACGCCTCAGTGGCGTGCGGCGCTCATCATGTCCTCTGTTTCTTGTAGACTGGTTGAGGTGGTGTGTACTGTGTAGACGGGTAACTCACGGGACTTGACAGTGTCATGTTGGGGTCTGTGTGTCCATCCAGATGCCGTTCCTACGAGGACTGCTGTGGAACCCGCTGCTGTGTCCGAGCCCTGTCCATCCAGAGACTATGGTACTTCTGGTGAGTGCTGCGCAAAACACGCGTGCACACACAGACACACGCGCATATATATGTAAATAATCACACATTAACCAACGCTAACATATGAACAAAGCACACAGTCAAATGCAATATATATATTATAATATTATAAATATTCACACATGAACCAACACAAACAGTTATATCCACCCCCACAAGTAATCACACACTCATGAACAAACACACACACACACACACAAATATCCTCCTACATAAACTTTGTAGCATTGCAAGTGGGGAATCTACAAGTTACCAGGCACACGCCCATCCTCTTGATGTTGAACACAGGCCTTTGGTGGCGTCTGAAATGGTCTGTTAAATTGGCCTGGCCCCAATAAGGAATCCAAGTGTCGTTGGTGTAATTAGCCCCTAGTAACCTCTTAAGTTACGAGAGGAGAGGAGTCGAGAGACTACTCGCATCCCATCCTCTGTTCTTCTCTCTCTCTCTCTCTTTCTTTCTCTCGCTCTCTGTTTTCTCTCCATCTCTCACTGTCTCCTGCACTGTAAAAGAGGGTTATTATTCAGCATGGAAACCAGAGTTTAATGGGGTGGTTTGATGACGCCCTTGTGTGTGCTTGCATGTGTGTCTGTTTCCATGAAATCTTTTATTTGCTTGTCAGAGTGTGTGTGTGTGTGTGTGTGTGTGTGTGTGTGTAAATGTGTATACCAGCATGTGTGTGTCCTCCCTCTAAAAGCTGTTGGTTGATATCGTTTGTCTCTAATCCCTTTGTATAAAACGCCATTGTGATTCTCCCCCCTCTCTCCTCCCTGTCCTCCCCCTGTCCTCCCCCAGGCTGCTGTTGATGATGGGCGTGTTGTTCTGCTGCGGCGCCGGCTTCATCATCCGACGGAGGATGTACCCCTCGCCGCTCAGCGACGAGCCCGCCTTCAACGTCTCCTTCACCAGGCAGCCTGTCACGACACCGGGTATGTTTCTTGGGAGCTACCGCACCGCGGGCCTCTGCTAGCCAAGACTATTAAAGACTTCAGGCTAAACTTTAGATATCACCCGGGTTCGACCCTTTCTTGAGGTAGCATTTAGGTTTGAAAAACGCAGAAGTGCAGTCACTTAACTATAAAATCACTGCCACCCGAGTTTATACTATAGTGCCAAGAATGTTGGCATGTCCACTTATCCTTTTTCTGTTAAGGAACATTATCAGTAGACATCCATTTTCCTGCTCGACTAATTCCATTGTCTTTGCCAAGGTAAACTTCTTTTCAGCTCTTCAGCCATGCGCTGTTGTTGAGCCCAAAGCTGAGGCCATCAGCAGTTCTAACCGACCTTCCTAAAAAGATTTTATTTTATTTCCTCAATGAAAATCATCAAACTCCAGTTGGTGTGCTCTAGTCTTGTCTCTTTTTTCCAGTGTTATATTCTTCTAATCCTCATCTATCCACTGCTCCGTTGGTCTACGGCAGTGTCACTGAAACACCACTGAAACACTCTTAGTCAGGTCCAATGTTCAGGCCTGCCACGATATCTACTGGAAGTTGAGAGACAGATCCATGTCTGTGACGTATGTGACTCACGAAGACTCTGCTAGAGTCCTCTGGTCATTTCCTTGAGCCAACATTCACCCCACGGTGTATTCCAGCGAGCTGCACCGTGATCCAATTACGGCTGATCCAATTGGCTGAGGAATAATGCAGGAGCTACGCTCGGTCGCTGATAGGGAACATCCAGGACCAGCTGCAGCTCTTAATTCTAAGGTTTTCAAAATGTAGCTCAGGGTATTGCGTTCGATGCTTACGGATGCATGAATAGGGACCGTTGGTCCTTGGGACTTTTGCCTTTGAAAGCATATCGTTATCGAAGTTGTTACGACAGAGCCAAAGCGTTTACCTTTTAAACAGCGCAGAGAAGGAGGTACAAAAATAAAAAGGTCTGCGACATGAAATCAAGACAAGAGACCCAACCATGTGTTTAACCATGTCCTGCTTCACACAGCGACGAACTCAAACTGAACCAATTTGAGAACTCGAGGGCGACACACCGTCTGACTCGCCCAGCTGAATGTGCAGCGTGTCTTACGAATGGTTAACACTTCGACTGAATTCAAAGTTAATAGCTTTCTAAAACGGCCAGCGCTTCGGCATTTCCCGATCTATAGCCACCGTTGATTAGCGGCCGTCGGTGTCTCTGGGCTTTGAGGGATGTCTTTTTCCTTGTGCAAGCCCAGCACCACCAAGGACGGAAAGGAGATGGAGAGCTTTGTAGTTGCCCTCCGTGGGAGACGGTCGTCACTTTGTGTCTGTGTGTTCACGTCCTAATTTATGAGCCCAAAAAAAAGGCGTCGAGCGTACGAGTCGCTGTCTTGAACGAAGTGGATGTATTGCTGACTACTCGGAGCTTGTCTTTATTTTTTTTGAACGTGCTCCTTTTTTTCCCCCCATCAATCTCTCTCGGCCCGCCCCGTCCCGTCCCTCGGTCTCTCTCTCTCTCTCTCTCTCTCTCTCTCTCTCTCTCTCTCTCTCTGAGTGGCTGACTAAGCAGACGGCGTCGGAAAAAAAGGGGTGAAGGAAGGTGAAAGATGAGGAGGGAAGAAGGCCGACTCACGCGGTGAAGAACACGATGCAGACCTGAGTCGGTCGTGTGGCCACGCCCTCTGCTGCTGTAGCTATAGTGAAGGATGCTCCCTCCCATTCAGTCAGCAATATTCAACGCTGAGTAACAACCCCAGTCCATAGACATACTGGAAAGGCATTTCATGCCATGTAGATTGTGCAGGAACTCTACTGGGTCAACGGGTGAATGGGTGGAGCATTCGTCAAATGGACGACTGAATTAAAGGGGGAGGGAGGGGGGGACAAGCCTAGTTTCACTTTTATTTTACTGTCTCATAAAGTTGCCCGGGTTAATTAGCTGTTTGGGACTTTGATGGCAAAGTGACCATTTACCGTTACCTTTCAGTACGGTCAGCACAGAGCAGAGCAGCTTTTCACATTGGATCGAAAGATGGATGGATGAATGGATGGATGGGTGAGAAATTGTGAGAGGGTGGGTTGTTGGGTGGATAGGTCAGTAGGATGGAAGGATACACAGTGTGTGTGCGTGCGTGCGTGCGTGCGTGCGTGCGTGCGTGCGTCGGGGACACAGGGCGCCCATGGGCACTAGTAAATCATCTAGTTAGAAGCCTAAGCCTGGGTTTTTCACTGCTTCCCTCTCAGGAAGAGAGCATCTTGTTTCGGCTTGGCAGCACAATGTCCCACATCACACGAGGGGAGTGGAGTGGTGTGGTGTAACAGGGATTTATGTTGCCTATTATCACCTGTGTCCCCTTGGGTGCCTCGACACACCGGCTTGTTTGTGTGAAAGCTCTTATATCGTCTCTGGATTCAGCCATGACACAACGGAACTCACCGTCTGAGAGACGAAGAGACAGAGGTTTGAGAGAGGGACAACTGTAAAAAAAAAAATTTAAAAATGGGGGAAAAAACACATTAACGGGAATATAATGAGATGTGTTTTGAATATGTTTTCCCTTGACGGTGCCTCACGCAGTTACCCAAAGGTTCTGCCATAACCTCATTTAGTTCCCATCCCTCTTCGGTGAACTTTTAACCCTAATTTGTTCTCTTCAAACTGCCAATCCCATCGAAGTAGGACAGCTTATTAGCAGACTCTGGAGCTAGCGAACATCTCTAGAATTATTATTGGCTGAAATAAGTTGAACCTTTCATTATATTAGTCAGTCAGGCAGAAAATGAAATTGAGTGCTCGAATGGTATTTGGATGTTAAACTGGGTTTTTTGGTGGGATGGGGGGATCGGGGGGGGGGCTAAATGGCTAAAGAGAACGACAGTGAAAATTTTTAATAGGAAGGAGCGGTCAAGTCCCCTTTCTCTATCGTCTCTCTCTTTCCCTATTTTCTCTCTCACTCTGTCGCTCTCAAGCTACCTCTATCTGCCTTCTCTCTTTCTGTCTTTCCTCTCACGATCTTCCCTCTCTTTCCCTAGTCTGTCCCTCACTCTCTCTCGCTATCTTTCTCTCTCTCTGTAATTCTCTGCTTGGTTGGCATCGTCAATAAACCCATTAACGAGTTTTTTTTTGTCCCACGTCGGCAAACCTTTTGCTACATATTCAACTTGTGCGTTGTTAGAGGCTTGATTTAACAAGAATGCCCATGTGTTTAATCAGAATCTTGTACTATGAAGTTCTCAGGTAGTTGGTTCTTGGATTCATGCCCACGCAGCATATTGAACTTGTTAGGCATTATTCACTTCTTGGAACAACAGTAAACTGTATAAATAAACATTCAACAATCATTGGTTACATTTATGAGTTATTTTCAAGGAACTCAAGCTGATGAAAAAAATACATAAATATTACCATCAATATGTTGCTATTTTGGAAAAGGAGAATATATGTCTAATATGAGGATTCTTATTGTTTTGGGTGCTCTTCCTCCCCCGTCCCCTCTGTAGTGTCACAGCAACCAGGCATGCAGGGCTTCGGCCTCAATGGTGCAGGCGAGCCCGGCATTCCCATGACGACGATCATGAGCCCGGCGTATCCGATGCCGACGATGAGCTCGTACCCGCCGCCGCCCTCCTACTGCAACCACCCGCCGCCTCCCTACGAGCAGGTGTTTGGCAGCGCAGACAAGAAGCAGTAGCACACAAAATGGCCGACCGCGCTGCACAGGGAGAGAGAAGAGTTGTCGAGATGGCCACCGACCATCACGAGGTAGAGGAAAGGATGCCGCCGGGTCAGGGCTTGGGGCGGCTTCGATGGACGGACGGATATCACCGGTCGGGGCAGCCGTCGGTGGGGCAAGTGTCTCTCTCCATCCCTTTTTATTTCAAATCCCTGCAGTGACGTCAGCATTTTTCCTTGAAGGGGAGAAGCAGAGAAGAGGACACTGTATCCAAACTGTTTCAAGGTTGCCCACTAGAGCCTTGGCCTTGGAATGCTGATGGTCATGTTTGACGTACAGACACTGCTGGACCTGGATGGCCGCAGCCTGAGCGACATGCACACAGGACTGTACAGCCGCCCCGGAACAGCACACTGCCGATGGCCCAAACACTCCATGTTTTGGATTTTGACTATTTGCCAGAGATAATCTGCTGCATGGCACTTATTCTAAGTACATCATAATATGTAATAGTCAGGCATAGCTCCATTCAAAACTCCAGGTCCAGGGAAGTGTTTCACCAAGCCCCCTGGACTTTCTCTTAAATAGTGGTATCACTTGTTACGAAGATTTGAGATGAACACTAACACTGATGTTATTGGCTGATCCAGAAACAGTGCTTAGGAGCCAACTGTTATACACTGAAAGAAAAACAAACATGCACATCAACACACTTAAATGGTTTTAAGGATTCCCTCTTAGTATATAGATGGCCAGCACGGGAGTTCATTGCTTGTCTGTGTGTGTTTGCGTTAGTGCGTGTGTATGTGACGTGCTCTATGTGAGGTGTGTGTGTGTGCGCGTCTGCGTGTGTGTGAGTGTGTACCAGTGTTCGCCGCGCTTCCCGGCTGACAGCGTGTGGAGCGTTAATGGGAAGGTAAATGCACTCAGTAGGATGTTGAACCTCTACTGTCTGGGGAAAAATAGGCTGAACAGGCTACAATCAACGAGGCCCAGGACTTACAGGAGACTTGCTTGATCGAAACCATATAATTCATTTAATTAATGACAAATCATCCACATCTTTAATCAAATTGGTTAAAGAGATGCTCGCCCTCTCATGACCACCTTTCTATCGATCAGGGAGGCCAATCTGAAGTCGTATTCACTTATTCAATCTGACCAATTTTAAATCAATCTTACTGAACCTATTTGCATTTCTTTGGATTATGGCGTGGCCTCCCTCTGTTTCCTTATGATGTGATGGATTGGCGATTGAAGCCAGACATGAGCGTGTGAGCTGCTTTTCTTTGGACTTTTTGGGTGTGCTGCCATGATAGCTAGTTGAAGTAAAAGTGTAGTAGCAAAGCTAACTGTTCTCTCTTTAAGTAGCATAGTTATTCAAACTCACAGTTAAATTTTCAATCAACTGTCACCTCATGAATGAGCAGCATTGATTTTGTGCTGTTATTAATATAGTTCAACGAAGGGTGCTATTGTACATTTTGATGAGGAGCATTGCTGAACCGTAACCCCACACATGCATAGAAAAATTATTTTCTTTGCTCCCTTTCCCACGGCACAGAGGGGATCTATTCCTGAAGAGTGCAGTCTGGTTAAGTTCTAGTCAGTTTGGTACTTTAGTGTGAACATACCATGTGACTAAGTCCAGAAAGACACAATGCTGTCTTTAATCAGCTCCCGCGGGGTTGGGGAACAACGTGTAGAACATCGTGTCACTCTCTGTGAAGCCACTGTCTATCCCTGGTGAGAGGCTCTGGTAAATGAGTCCTCAAAGTAACCAATACAGATAGGGATGTATGTATCAAACGTAGATACCGATATGACAAATATGGACCTCAGTCAACCAGAAAACAGCCGGTATGTGTCATACTAAACCAATATGTGCACACCGTAAGTGTGGATCCACCTCAACAGACTGGATAGCGGCACGCCTATTTCTGGCCCAAGTCTCCATGACGAAAGTGTGAACATGCGAAATGATGTTTTGAAGTCTACGATTTAGTTAAAGGTAACAGCACACATGCATTTACATACGTTCACTTCTGCCTGGTCAGCAAAACATACAAACACTTTCTTTCTTCCTGTATTTTAACTTTTATTTTGGAAATATTGGCTGTCTCTTTTGCAAATGACTTCATGTCCTACCTTTCAAAACATGAATTTAAAATGTGGCACCCATAGGGTGAGATGAGGATGGTACTAAATAGCATGTGCATCTGGACATGCAAGGTCTTAGTAACATTTTACTGTTGGTTACATTTTAATATATTTGCGAAACCTTTTTTTTCGTCTTAATGTTTAACTATGCAAGACGGTTGAGTAAGTGATAAAGTGTAAAGTTACATGCAGTAGTTAGAAGTCACCGAGGATTGGCTTTACTTGGCCTCCTGTCCTCTGGCCCCCGCAGCCCCCTCTCTCTGTTTTCCTGTTCTCCCTCTTTTTTGGTCTATTTTAGTTGTTTTATTGCTATCAAACTACAATAAAATAAACTTCATTATCTGTCTGTGAAATATGTAAATAAAGGTCCCTTCTGATAAAACATGATTTATTTTCACTGTATTTATTACTTCAAGCTGTGATGGGTTTTGGTAAAAAAAATTTAAAAAAAAAACGCAGCTGTTTATTTATTTCCAAGCTTATTCTCTGAACTTCAGTATGTGTGTATCCTACGGGGAAAAAACCTCTTTAGTTTTGCAAATACAGTACCACATTCATATCCAATTATTAGACTTCATTGCAAAACTTAGTTTATAATTTAGCCTATTTTAATTTTTCTTACTGCCGCAATTCTTCTCATTATATAAAATATATGTGTATCAATGTTGACCATCTCAATTCAGTGCCAGAGTTGAAACTTAGCTTGAGATCAAATAATAATAACCATTCTCAATAACTATGTTAAAAACACATACTATAGTCTGAAACCCAACGCAATAATGTAGGTGGGCATGAATAAATCTAATATCAAATTCAAATTTAACGCTGTGGTCTAGGAAATTATATTGGACAGAATTTGTTGAATGTGTATTATCAACCTATGAGATGATGGAACAAAATCTATAGAATTTGGTGTCTTCCCAAACAGAATTCTTCAGAACACCCATTCTATTCTCTCACAATGTTTTTGATAGTTCAATATAAATTAGGTTAAGCATAATGATAAACGATCTTAAGAGTGAGCATAATCTAAGCACTGTCAACATGACCATGACATGAACATAAATCTTTCTTGCATTCTATATTATTATATCTTCATCATTGTTTTATCCTGCCTATTCCTATGAAGTATTTCACTGTAGCACTAATATTAAAAAAGACAATCATTCCACCATCATGTTTGTACAATTACCTCGACATGAACGCCAAAACATATTACTTCCTGAATAATCTGGTTACAAAAAGATGCTACACATGTTGTAAATAGAGTTTAGATTAGAGATTCCCTAACCCTTCATTACAATAATTGCATTCCCAATTCCCCCTCTACTCCCTTTCCGACTCGACATTAGATTGCCACCTGACCGGCAGACTCCCAGCTTTAGAAGCTGAACATACCGTATGCCATTTTAAAAGAACGCACAAAAATGAAAACAAAGCACGTGATCGTTTTTGCCCTTTTATTTCCAATATCAAACCTTGACTGAAACCGCTGGACTTTGGCAGAGTGGGAACCAGGTGAGAAGAACACGTCTTTTTTTTGCTGAAGCCATTTGTCATGTGCACTGTGTTCCAGCCAGGCTGCTGGGAGGAGAACGTGACATTCATACATTTGATAGAAACCATCGCCTGAGGGGAGGAAGGGGACAGACCACATTAAACTGGAATAGGACCGACGTTAATCCACTCAAAACAGTCGCTTTGCTTCAACACAGACCAACGAGTCACCAAGTTGGGATTTAGACAGGGATATAAATACAGTTTGACCAGACACTGAACAGAACGACCATATCTGTTGAAGTTACATCACTGATACACAGACACACACTGATAAACTGACTGACTGATTTACTGGACAAATAGACGGACACATTTCAAGGCAAACATGTGTTTCGGACACCATCCCCATGCAAAGACAACCACCACAGTGTGCATAGCGAGGGAGCAGGAGGAGGAACAGGTAGAACGAGAGGAAATAAAGAGAGACAGGAAAAAGGGAAGGGCAAGTTAGGTTGACGTTCCCTGATATCAGGCCAGGTCACCTGATTAGGACCATCATATTAAGACCAATACCCACTGTTCTCAAACTATTTTACATTGGTTAAAGGCTGTCAAAGAAGAGGCACGTGTAACATGTATTTTGCAAGGTACTGTTTCATAACAATATTCTGTTTTAATTTTGAACTGTGCTGAAAATAAAGAGGAGGGGTTGTGGAGACAGTGGCTAAGCAAAGGTGACCTGTAGGTCACAACACAGGTCAAATCAACAGGAACCAGGCACTGATAGCGATTCAGAGGACAAGCATGCAGAGGCAGACCTATTGAGCAGGACCACAATAAAAGAAACAGCAGTGTTACACACACACACACACACACACACACACACACACACACACACACACACACACACACACACACACACACACACACACACACACACACACACACACACACACACAC
>JAVQIZ010162869.1:0-10088 GCA_036023535.2 Galaxias brevipinnis
GCACATTTTGTTCCACCAGGGTGGCTTTTTCTGGATGCCAGTAATTCCCTGTTTGTGAACGCCAGGAGTCGAGTCTACCGCATCCCAGAGACCACGAAGAAGATGAAGCTGGGCTCAGACGCGGAAAAACTGCCGGGCTCCCACACAGGTATTTGAACTGCTGCATTTGTCCGAGGACATCTTGACCTCTGGTTCTGTTGTAACACTGTAACTGAACAGTGTTGACAAGGTGGCTGGTTCTGAAGCCCAGTTCATTTATTTTACGTTTTTAATTGTTCCCATGGGATTTGGCAGAGGTGAAGCGGGAGCTGGTGTTGGAGACGAATCCTAAGTGGGATGCTCTGACGGAGGTGCTGCGGGAGATCGAGACGGAGAACAAGAGCTCGGAACATGGGCCTGGTCAGTGTTCTCATTATCAGTTATTAGTTGAGTTGCCACTTTAAAAGAACTTACAAATGAGCCGCGAGAAATGACTGCATTTATACCACAGGCAAATTTTTCGCATGTACTCGCGTTGGAACATGACACAATGAGGCGTGATAGCGGAACAGTGTTTTACCGAGGCAGCGTGTGTGACTGACTTGTCGTTTCCGACACCAGGCCGCGTGTTGATCTGTGCCATTGACGACAGGATGTGCGCTCAGCTCCAGCAGTACCTGAGGCGAGGCTCGGAGGTGCTGCTCCGCCGCCTGTACGCCCGCACCATCGCCAGGCGGGACCCCAGTGCCGCTGCTGCCTTCGAGCTGGACTCCCACAGGCAGGGTAAGGGCTGGTCCACGAAACCACCACCCGGGAGAGGCGCCAAAGGCAAGGCGAGGGGCGGCAAGCAGGCCGCCAAGAAGGGGAAACAGCAGCCGTCACTGACCTTGACCCAGATGCTAGGGACGGGGGGGAGAGACGAGGGAGAGGACATGGGCAGCAGCGAGGACGAAGACGACTTGACGGACGACGAGCTGATGAACCTGGACCTGTCCTCTGATGCCTATTACGGTGTGTTGAAGGAGCCCCTGACGGTGATTCACCCACTGAGGGGTTGCACTGACCCCTACAGTCTGACACGGGTACTGCACGAGGTGGAGCCCAGCTTCGTGGTGCTGTACGACGCCGAGCTGAGCTTCGTGCGCCAGCTGGAGATCTACAAAGCCTGCCGACCAGGAAAAGCCCTGAGGTTTGAACGTGCGCGTCTATAATTCATTTGACCCCTAGAGATCCTGTTGGCAACATCGTCTTTTACCTGCAATGTCCTGTTGGTTACAATAGTGATGTAGTAGCTGTTTGAGATGTTGTCTCCCTCTCAGGGTGTATTTCCTCATCTATGGTGGCTCCACTGAGGAGCAGAGGTACCTGACCACCCTATCCAAGGAGAAAAAGGCCTTTGAACACCTCATCAGGTCAGACAGTTACATTACCATCATTTTGCAGATTCTTTTTTTTCCGTGTAGATGTGTAAAGGGGACGCTGATGTGTTGTTGGTGACTGCAGGGAAAAGGCCACGATGGTGGTGCCCGAGGAACGAGAAGGTCGCGAGGACACCAACCTGGACCTGGCCAGAAGTCAGGAGCCCGCCAACGCCACCACCAACACACGGAAAGCAGGCATGTCCCCTGGTTCATATCCTAGTGCATTTACAGCAGCCAGTGTGTTTATCAGCTTCACCATTCCTTCATGCAACGTTGACCTTCCCTCTTATCTCCATGTTCTTTCTATGGTAGCCTGTACTGTCTTCCACCCTTCACGTTAATTCATACTTTGTCGTCGAAAGCCTTCATCGGTTTGTGAGTTTAACGGGGTTCCATTTCTGTTCTGTCCGATGAGCAGGAGGCCAGGAACAGCCCAAAGAGGGGTCGCGGGTGATCGTGGACATGCGAGAGTTTCGCAGCGAGCTCCCGTCCATGCTCCACCGCCGGGGGCTGGACATCGAACCCGTCACCCTGGAAGTGGGCGACTACATCCTGACGGCCGACACCTGCGTGGAGCGCAAGAGCGTCAGCGACCTGATTGGCTCGCTGCAAAGTGGTCGGCTTTACACCCAGTGCCTGGCGATGACGCGGTACTACAGCAAGCCAGTCCTGCTCATCGAGTTCGACCCGGCCAAGCCCTTTTCCCTGGTGGCTCGGACTGACTTCCGCCAGGAGATCTCTGCCAACGATGTCATGTCCAAACTCACCCTCCTCACCCTCCACTTCCCCCGGCTACGCATCCTCTGGTGCCCCTCCCCCAACGCCACAGCGGAACTCTTTGAGGAACTCAAGCGGGGCAGGCAGGAGCCGGACGCAGCCACGGCACAGGCCATCACGGCCGAGTCCGACACCGTGGCGGAGTCGACCGATCTTTACACCCCGGGACCTTACGACTTCTTGTTGAAAATGCCAGGTGTCTGTGTTAAGAACTGCCGGGCTCTGGTTAGCAACGCTGACAGCATAGCGGACTTAGTCAAACTGAGCCAGGAGAAGCTGGCACAGATTCTGGGGAGTGCAAGCAATGCTAGGCTACTTTATGAGTTTCTGCACAATATTGCTAATGTCCCTGCCCCTGCAATGAAAGGAAGACAAGGTTTTAAGAATCGATCGCATATTTTTTTGTAGAATAGACATGCCTTCAGCACTACAATGAGTGAATTGAGCTCACATACGCCATTGTGTTGCATTTTGTAAATTGTGTTTTTTATCATTATGTTTGCATTTTTGGCCTTGCTTTTGTGAACTGGCAACCCCGTTTGAAAATATTTTTATCCGGTTTGTACTTACTGTATTAATGTAATGTAAAGCTTTCAAAGTTTTTATGAAATCCTCATTACAATATGATATATTATGATAAGGAATTAATGTGATATCTTTTGTGTCAAATAAATGAGAGAGATTTTTGGACTGTGTATGCCCATCCACTTGCAAATGCAACCAGAAGTAAACAATGCGTTAGTGAACGAGCATTGAATGCGTTTAATTAATCAAAACAGAAATCATTTGTCAGGATACCACACTACGCTACAGGGCCCGGGCGCCCCCTGCAAAGATATTTTCCTGGCATGATTACGTCATTCAATGCAACCGCACAAATCAGTCGCAGCCATTTTACTCCGTGTATAAACTTCGATCTTGGGAAGAAACATAAAGATAGCAATTCTTGTCGACACACACTGCACTGTTGCAGTCGCCAATAGGACAAACCGCTTCACATTTTAAGATCGAGAAATTAGGTAAGATCAGATATGTGGTCTATATGCTGTCTTGTTTTTAGCATGCCTCCTAAGTAAACGCTAGCCTGCTCGCTAACCGAATTAGCCAACACAACAGTAATTACTTACAATGACATGTTAACGTATGAACGATGATGGCTAACGTTACCATGTCAGTTTGGAAAAGTTTATGCAAAACAAAGGTTGTTCATTACCTTTGACAGGTACTATCTGACTATGCAACATTTATTACTGTATGTTGTCAATGATACATTTGCTTTTAAACACCTTTCTCCCGGTTTAATTTAATTTGTCATGGTCTGTCAGTCACCTGTCAGATTCTCAGTCTCTGAACACCCCTAGGCCCTACACTTTCCTGCTTGAAAACGTGATCTAGCTAATTTAACGTTATCCAGCTAACGTTTGCTGGATGTGTGAGTTGACGTTGACTATGTGATCATCGCTTGTGCCAGGAATTCAGCAGACAATGTCTAGTAGACCAGAAGTTGTATTCACAGTGTCGTTTAACGCACGTTTGGGAACGGGGGCGTTAACCCCTGCAGAGACGCTGCTGGTAGAACCAGCCAGTGGCATAATGAATGGATATGGGTAGTTACTGTACCTGCAACGTTCCTTATGTCCTCAAATTGGTTTACTATTGGATTAGATTTCTTGACTATCCAACTTTAGATAGTAGCTTACTCTCATAGAGTACAGGTGGTCCACAGAATTATTCCAGTAGGCTACCTAAATATGAGAGTGGGATAGCAATGGAACATTTTGAGTTGGTAACCCTCTGAAGCTCAATAGTGATCTGGCAATAGTCTGTGCTGCATCCAATTTATAGTCGGCTTTAAGAAAGCTAGAGCACAACTCATGGAATACATAGACCGACTCAAACAAAGCTGTTGCGTGTCTACAGAGGAGTATCAGAAGCTTTCACCTGATTGCTACAGCAGGCATAGTTTTGCATGGGCACACTATGAAAATATTAGGAAAGGGTGGCTGTTACAGTCAAAGGCTGCCATCTTTGTTTCTTCTTAACAAGACCTGCGTACTGTTGATGGAACTAACAAGTATCGCTGCATAGGGAATGGCTGGGGAGAGGAGAGGCAATTCTCTCCAATGTTTTTTTATTATTTATTTAATTAGGTATAGTCCCTTTAAAGCAGTGCGTTTGTTTAAATTGGTTGTTCTTCCTGTGTGTAATGGCATCTTTAAATTATCTCCCACCTAGTCGCCTAATCTGGGGTTTAGTAGTAGGCTAGTATTGCTTTGTGTTGTGGCTTTGTCGTAGGGGACTGTGAAGCAGGAAGGAAGAATGACTGAGAGACTGACCCCCAGTATGATGACATCATCTCTTATCTTTAGAACAAGCATTTGGGTTGGGCAAGCCTGTAGTTCATCATCTGGCATAATGCCATGCAGTAATTAATGCAGCAGAAAGGCACAGAGAGTTTGTCAAACAAATTGGGCGTGGCTGATTAAAGTCAGCTTTGCTTATCTTTTATTTCTTTATGTAAGGTGGTAAGTGCAATGGAAGCCCAATTGAGAAGATGAGTAGGCCTACTTGGCTACTTGATAAGTATATGAGAGATACATATCATAGTCTATTTCCTTGAAATGCATTGCTATGTTGCAATGGCAATAATCTGTTCTGTGTCTGTCGGTACAAATACTTGACTAGGAATAACTCAGAGCAACCTTTCTGTGTTATGATAATATTGTTCTCCGATGGCTGTAGGCAGAATAGCTCAGGCGCTCCTGCACATACCTCTATCCTTTGTTATTCTCTCACCAGGAGATACTGTGTTTATGTCTGCTGAGTAAGACCAGGCCACCCTGACTCAACACACAATGTGTGTACTGTGAAGTGTTTACCAAGCACATGCACCAATTCCTCCCCAGTCCCCATTGGCTACAGCACCAATGTGTGGAGGTCTCTGCCACAGAGTTTCAGCCTTGCTGTCATGTAAGTGTAGGAGTCCAGTGGACCTTTTCACCCCCGCGGCGTAAGTTTGTGAGGAGAGTGGCCTATCTCCCGAGCCATAGACTGCTAAGCCCCGCGTTAGCCTCTACCCTTTGAAGAGCACATGGTACCTGTTTGTGGCCCCAGGAGCAGAACAGAGCGGAGCAGCACGCTCTTTGATACTCCGGGGCGGGTGTAGATATTTTCCACGCTATGCCCGGCCATGCGTGACGGTCGTTGTTTATTAGCGTGTGTGTGTGTGTGTGTGTGTCTCTGTGTCTCTTTACACGGGAGAAGCAGACGTATGGTACCACAGCGGGACACAAGATGTGACCTTTCCTCTGTTTACCATTGCGGTCCTTTACTCTAGCAGCTTCCGTGAGTGAATGGAATGCCCAGCGAATAGGGTTGATGGGTTCACAGGTGTCGAGTAGGTAGACAGTCAACGTTGTGTTTTCCAGGCCAGAACTCAAACCTATGAGGAATCAATCTGCCAGTGCCAGTTGTCTACCACCCCCTGGGGACATACGACAATACTAATAAAGCGCACCTCTAAAGTGACCTAGATTGAAAATGTGCATTGATGGACTCCCGTTTTGGTGATGAGAGACCCACCTACTTGGATATGAGTGTGCTGCGGCAACACTTTGGTCTTTTGGTGAAGAGCCTCTTATCCTTTCGTTGTCTCTCATCACCATAGCGACCGGCGAGGCGGTTTTCACAGCAACCACAGTGCACATCTTAAGGTGGTGATAGACCCACCAAGGCTGCGTCCTCCGTTTCGCTGCGTTTTTCTACTGTAGCATTTCGATGGACGCTGATAAGGGAAGGCCACGCCAATGTTAGTCTTTTTACTCTCCCCAGCTTTCGCTCCGTTTTCTCTCCTCTTACGTTCCTGTTGTGTTTGATTAGCTGACATAATGTCTCCGTTTTGTTGTCGTCCCGTCCCCCCCCAGGTTTGTCTCCATGGAGTAGAGAGGCTCCTCCAAGCCATCTGGACCTCGCTCCACGTCTGCCCGCTCCCCCACCTCCCCCTTCCACAACCGCTGGAGGTAGGCACCCTCTAATACCCTAAGACAACACCACTAAGATCCAATAGCTCTGTCAGCAAACACTTCACCACCGCCCGCCTGTGTGTCTGCATGGCGGGCCAGCGCCAGGATATCCCGGTAGGCTTAAGCCGGTACCAGACAGTCAGTCTGATGAAATAAACAGTCCTCCTGGCTGCAGCGCTGCCATCCTCCTAATATCAACAGGGGCAGAGAGGATAGTAGAGCGGGCGGTCGGTGCCAGGCCAGCTACCTGGAGAGGATCAGCCCATCGCTCACCCAATCCCCAGGCGCTCCTCCGGCCCTAGGGCTCTCTGCACTCCCAGCGCTGGGGTAGGGAGACGCCAGGTCGGAGCTGAACCTGAGACCCGGCTAGGCGATCTGAGGGACGTAAAGGGCCACGGGCTCAGGGGACGAGACGACCAGGGTCAGCCTTGTATATGGAAGCCTGTGGATTATTTTAGTTGAGGTAATCGAACACTCCCATGTTACTTGAACCAGGTCTGGTCCTGAGAAGAACTATATAGAACGTGCTCTCCCCGCCACCGTGGAGACTTTGTTGGAACATGTCAATGTTGCTGTGGGCTTAAGGAAATGTGCCTCGCCTTTCTTGTAACCTTCATGGTTCAAGTTATTGGGGTACGGAGTAAGGGGCCGGGTGTCTCTGTGGCGTGTCTCTTTGAAAGGCACAGACCTCCGCTTGCTGTGGCTGATTAGCTTGTGTTACAACAGAACGTGTTCAAGCTTCAGGCTCTTATTGGTCTGACGTCTCTCTGGCTCCTCCCTCCCCAGAGCAGAGCAGACCAGACCCCTTCACCTTCAGATAGGCCCATTGACACAGTCTGACTGATAACAAAGGTTTGGTCGTCAAAACAGGAATCCGTCACGCTCCACCCCCCTCTGGGAGATTTGTCACGGCAGGGTCTCCGTCAAGGCGCCTGGTCCTCGTTCACCTTGCGCTGCACGTGACGAGCGTTCTTAAGTGAGGCCATAGAACAATAACAAGGACTGATGGGACAGGCCACTGGTCATGCCAATCAAGAGTCGTTCCTTCATGCGGAGCAGAGCCCAGTGGTTCCACTGATTTCACGGGGTTTTAACTGGTGTGTTGAGTGCTGGCCTGACTCTAGGCTTATTGCCCTAGGCTTATTTGTAGATTTGCGCTGGCAGGATTCTTCCGATCTTTAATGTAGATCTGATATAAATTCATCATTTAGTGTGGAATTATTACTTACAATTATACGGAAAGGGATTTTTGTACCTCTGGAAAACAGGCTAAACCAGCATTCAGTCTGTTATAATTCCTCTAAGATGAAGTCAGATATATTTTACTAGCAGCAGGAGCTATAGAGGGATTTACACGTAATAAAGGAGAATGTGTGTTGTGTGGCTGCTGTCCAGCCTTCAGCTAAGCCCTCCTCCTCCTCTGGTGAGAGGTGGCAGGTCTGGTGATGGACGAGAGCCTCCGTCCAGCACCCGGCTCAGCCAGCACACAGGCCCACACTCGCCCCGTACACTTAATCCATCAGCGGCCTTGTTGCCATTTTCTCCTACGGGCCGCCAGGCCCACAGGGAGTTCTGCTTGTTACCAACGCTCGTCAGCGTCGCTGCACTCTCCGACCCGGGAACGGAAGCGATTGCCTGACCGGGAGCAGACCACAGCCATTGATGTGGGCTCCCGGAGCGCTCTGTCATCCACTGGCTCCATGGTTACCACAGTTGTTTTGTTCCCCGGGAAGGTTAACTTTCCCATGGTCTGAACACCAACGTCACGCTGTGGGTTATAAGGCCTGTCTGAACACCACTGTGGCTACGTCACGCCGTGGGTTATAAGGCCTGTCTGAACACTACTGTGGGTTATAAGGCCTGTCTGAACACCACTGTGGGTTTTAAGGCACGTCTGAACACCACTGTGGGTTATAAGGCCTGTCTGATCACCACTGTGGGTTATAAGGCCTGTCTTAACACCACTGTGGGTTTTAAGGCACGTCTGAACACCACTGTGGGTTATAAGGCCTGTCTGAACACCACTGTGGGTTATAAGGCCTCAGTACTAGAAGCCTTCTTCTAGCCGGGCTTTGTTGCTTCTCAGGACTGGCGGTTAGAAATGATGATCTCCTGTAATGCCTCACCCTGCGCTGTGAATGGCTAACACGGGGCACTGAGCTCTTCCAGATGGCACGAGAGCGTATTGGAAATGCCACGGCACCGCTTTACCAACGGGAGGAGAGGTCCTTGCCAACGTGGTGATTATGTTATTATTCTGAATTATTGCTGTTTCTAAGCCCACGCAAGACCCTTGAGCACTCTTCTCGTGTTGGCAAGAAAATGGAGGAGGGAAGAGAGAGAGTGGATGATGTTGTGCCACGCCCACACTGCGTCAACGCTTCCTCATAGATTCTACAACATATTCCAAAACACAAAACTGAATAGTTTTTTTGCCCCCCCCTCTTTGTCCAGGCGTTACCGCGAGAACCCCGAGGTACGGTAACCTCGGAGACCCCCTGACCCCTCCTCCCGAGGCGAGATGGAGCCCCAGGCTCTGCTGGGCGCGGAGGGGGACTGTGGTCTGCTGGGGCTGCTGGTGCCCAGTCCCCAGAGCGAGGCCGTGACCCACGAGATGGAGGAGCTGTCACTGCAGCCCACCCTCAACCTGCCGCCGCTCAACGAGCGCAAGAACGGTGAGACACACGCACGCCCACACACACACACACACACACACACACACACACACACACACACACACACATATATATACTAGGGTGACGATACACTCAACTCACGATTCGATACGATTTGAGATACGATTTTCTCATGATAAAAAATGTTTATGATATTGAAGAGAAATTATGACTGAAGAATATATAATAATAATATTTATAATAAAGTCACACACACACACGTGTTGTTGGCTAACCACTGCTGCTTTGGCCGCCGGGGCTGGCCAGGTTGCGTCAGTGACAGATGGAGACACGATTACTGGGGGCTTTACCGGTGGGCTTAGGAGTGCCAGGAGCTAATCACAGCTCAAACGAGTAGTGGTGAGCAGCAGCGTCATGGCGATACTCGGGAAGGAGCTCCCCCCAGAGACGCCGTGATCGATGGCGTTGTTTACCATCTCGGGGTTGGCATCCAGCCTGGGTTTGGCTGCAGAGGGACTCTTCATCTGAAGCACGCACCAGATCGCCTTGAATTCTCAGAGACGGAAAATTAGTTTTGATCTTTTGGGGGTTTAGAACGTCACGAGAATGACAGCCGCGTCGAATCTACTTCTCAAGCCCATTCCTCCTATTTCAACCCCAGAACCCCTCCTTATATATCGCTGCTCCTTATATTGAGTATAGAAACCCCGTATTAGGATCGTTATCAGGCCCTCATCGGTGCAGGCCTGGTTGTGTTGGCCCTTAGCCATATCTGATGTCTGGGCTTGGGGCTGGGTCTGGGACGATAGTTGTAAGGGCAATAAAGGGAACTGAAAAAGAATAGAGGCAGAGAGGGAATAAAAAGCACGAAGATAGAGATTGACAGAAGAAGGTTTGATCGTGTAACCGCTCTAATCCTATGGGAGGATGGTTGACGCGCGTGGAGTTCAGGTAAAAGTCAGATAGAGGCAGACGATGGCGGCGGGGGGGGGGGGTTACATGGATTAGGGATGGAGCGCTGACCGGCTTGGTGTTACCACACTAACATCATCTACTGTACTCAGCGCCGTAGGAGAGAGGCCGGTTTGGACCCTCGTCCTCACGTTGATGTTTTATGAAAGGAAAGGGCTTATTGTTTAGACGTTCAGCCTGTCCTTACAGCTCTTTGAAAGAAGCAGCACTGTTACTAAAGGGAGGGGGAAACGTGGGAAGCTCTTCAGAATCCACGGGGGAATGTCTCACCTTTCTACCTA
>JAVQIZ010162874.1:0-12500 GCA_036023535.2 Galaxias brevipinnis
CCCCCCCCCCCCCCCCCCCCCCCCCCCCCCCCCCCCGCCCCCCCCCCCCCCCCCCCCCCCCCCCCCCCCCCCCCCCCCCCCCGGGCAGCAGATGAGAGAATGGAAATATCATCACCAAATAAGTTAAGTACTGAAAATCGTTCAGGAGTGAGGAAAGGGGGCATAGTATAGATATTAGATAATTGTAGATAATTGTAGAAAAAGTTTATCAAAAGGAAAACTTGATCATTTTATGACAAGTTGGAAATGACTGAAATGCTAAAATACTGATATACTGTAAGTGGAAGAAAACTCAATAAAGTTTTTCTGATATTATTACAGATGTTACAATGCATCCTACATTGTGACCTAGCCACCTTTCCTTGACCTCCCTTCCCACCATAAAAACATGTTAGGGTTAATCCTCCCTTCAGTGCTCTGACCAAGGCACTGGCATAGAACTGGAGTTGGTCAGTCTCTCCATACGGGGACAGGTCTCCACAGCAAAAGAGCACTCGTGCTCAGTTGGACTTACCTGGTAAAATACTTCTTAAAGGAATAGTTCACTGTTTCTGATGCTTACCTTATTGCAGTGTCTCCAGGAGACATACTGACCCATCTGGATAGTTTTTACATCATTTGGTTTTGACTGAAATGGATGTAAAACAATCCGCAGGACAAGTCTGGACATCTCCGGGAGATTATGTTACATTTATTATTATTTTTTATTTTATTTTATTTATGCAAGGTTAACCGACTGAGACCAGATCTCTTTAACAGCAGTGCCCTATTCAAAAGTAGACTATATAAATGACAACAAAAAAAATGAGCAAAAAAAAAAAACCAACTGTTTACAATACGATATTTACAATACAGCACAATTTTTAAGTTTAAACCAAAACAAGAGGCAATGTTTTTCTATATTTAAATATATATATATGTTTATAATAAAAAACTATGACCTATTCCTTCAGCATGACACAGTAGTAATACTCACACCCCAACCTGCAGAGCCAAGTGGATTTGAACTCTTGACTTTTATTTACCCCCAGGTAGCAGATTTACCCACTAAGCGCTTTAGGTGTCTAGAAAAGCGATATATAAAAATAATAATAATTATTATTATTATTATTATTATTATTATGATTATTATTACCAGGCGACCACTATCTCCTATCTCCTATCCCCTATCCCCTATCTCCTATCTCCTATACCCTATCTCCTATCTCCTATCCCCTAATCTCTCAGTACTCATAGACTAGGCCCCTATCCCCTATCTCCTATCCCCTATCCTCTATCTCCTATCCTCTATCTCCTATAATAATAATAATAATAATAACTTTAATTTAAGAGCGCCTTTCTAAAACCCAAAGACACTTTAGGCAGCAACAATAAAAGGAGGTTAGGAGGAGCTAAAAGCCTGACAGAACTTATATGTTTTAAGAAGTTTTTAAAAAGTGTCCATGGACTCTGCGTTACGGATCTCAAGGGGGAGGGTGTTCCAAATGGTGGGGGCAGCCACACTGAATGCTCTGCCCCCATATGTCCGTAGCCTGGTGTGAGGAATGAAGATCTGGACATCTGGTCCCGTGGACATGGCACGTACGCATAGTTTAGCGCTTACACCTGTCTTGGTGTCCTTACAGAGTGGCATGTGTGTTGCTATGTGGAAATGTGGTATGTATGTGAGTCACCAGACATCACCAGAAAGCATCAGAATGGAACTATTTGCATGCTTCCAACTTACTCTGGCCTGGGCCTGGAATCCATTAGTCTTGACTACTTTACTGTACTGTACTATCTCTCTCTCTCTCTCTCTCTCTCTCTCTCTCTCTCTCTCTCTCTCTCTCTCTAGCTCTCTCTCTCTCTCTCTTTGTCTCCATCTTCTCTCTTAAGTTGCTTATTCTGGCGCACCCTGTAAAGTGTGTCACGTTCGTGTGTGTCACGTCCTCTTAAGCTGCCACATGCCGGCTTCAGAGAGCCTTAATGTTTCGTGCCATTTCAGAGATTAGAGATGTCTGATACAGGAGCAGCCAGGGGTAGATAGGCATTTACTTTGCTGTTGAAGAAAAGAGAGAGGTAGTACTGAGTGCTACGTGAGTCCCACAGACTCTGTCACCCTTTAAAACAGGCCTAAATACTTTTCTCCTTAAGAAAGCCTTCTGCTAGCTGTGTTTTTATGATCACTGTTTTTGTTTGGGGGTGGGGGGGGGGGTTCTCTCTGTTTTAGCTTTTATCAATATTTTGTGTATTTTACAATGGTATCATTGGTTGTGGTGCTTTCAGATTGTTCTTCCGATGCAAAGCGCACTACAAGTAAGTTGTTTTATTTGAGAGAGAGGGTGCGCCGAGAGACAGACCCAGCACAGTGCACGGGGGCGACATGGGAGGAATAGGGTAGATAAGGGTGGATACATTGAGAGAGGCCTTGGAAAGGGAAAAGCCAGGGAGAGTTTTGTCTTGCTGCCTAAGCTCTGGTGACCCTCAGGTCAGAAGGCGAGCCAGAGCGTGATTGTGACACGCAGGCAGCCTGGCTGAAGGCGACATCATGACGGGGTCAGTATCGATCACTAGAGCGAGGATAAGGTCAGAGGTTAACCGAATGTGTGTGTGTGTGTGTGTGTGTGTTTGTTTGTGTGTGTGCAAGTGGGTGTGTAGTATGTGTGTGGGTGTGTGTGCAGAATGTGTGCGCGTGTGGGTGTGTGTGTACGTGTGCACGCACCAGCACTGACCTCCCACTCAACCTGAAGTGACACTAAAGAATGACAAGGAATGACAACTGGTGCCAGACTGAACCAGGATAGCATGGCACTAGTGCACAGTAGATCTACTTATTTTCCCTTAAGCTTAGATCTCCTGCATTTCATGGCTCTCATTTCCTAATGGCTCAGAGTTTATTTAGCAACAACACGAGCCCTGATGCTGAACACAATACTGTGTGTGTTACAGTCTAAAGTTTGAAGTCGTCTGTAATACGGTGGTGGAATTACATTCCTGATCATGAACATTCCTGACTTTGTGACGTACGGTATCCAGATCTTCTATGCTCTCTTTCCCTTTACGATCCTATCTTTGACACTTTTGAGAAATTGAAAGTGTGTGGCAGATTAGATTAACAAGTCATGGTAGGGAGATATATCAAGTTGTATTTCGCTAAACCAATTCAAAAAGCTTGATTTAAGATTTATTTACCTCGTCAAATATTCTTAGGCTATCCAAACATTTGAACAGGTCAGGAGTCTGAGGTCTCTCAATAACAGGATCTAAACATACACAGTGACTCATCAGACACGCAGTTTCCCTACTATAGGAACATGCTTTGCATGTATATGAGCGTTTTTTTTGTGTGTAGTAATCTTTACACATTGAGACATTGTTTTAGGCCAGGCTGCCTGACACGCAGGAGCGACTGTCTGCAAACCACCTATGCTACGCTAACGTATAGTCTCTACTCCACTGACTCTACTTGTGGCCAGTGGGAATAATGCACTGCCCCACACCCAACCCCAGCCAGACAGCCAGCCAGACAGACAACCAGCCAGCTTCCTAGCCAGTCAGCCAGCCACCAAGCCAAACAGACAAAAGGGTAGCCAGCCAGTCATCCAGCCAGCGATTCATTCAGCCAACTAGGCAGCTAGCCCCCCATCCAGACTCTTAGTCAGCAAGCTAGCCAGCAAGTCCCCTCCCCCAGGCAGTCCTGCAAGCACTGGTCCTTCCTGCCCTGACCAGGATGCGATGCTGTGACGTAGCACAGAGACAGTGCCTTGCGCTAATATGTTTACATACTGAAGCGATTACAAGGAAACAGCTTTCCGGAGGGCAGGCAGCTGCTGTTTCCTAACGTCCTAACAGACTGGCAGTGGCAAAGGGGGAGAGGAGTGTCAGGATGCCGTGGGGAAAAAGTGGGTCCGGGACCCAGCAACTGCAGCTGAAAGACAGAAACCGGGCAAAGCTAAGGTAGGATCAGCTTGTCCTGCTCTCTGATCAGCTAGTCCTGCTCTCTGATTAGCTAGTCCTGCTCTCTGATGGTGTAACGGAGCCTCCCAGCTGGAGTTTGCATGAGCATTATAATGCCTTAGGGTTCAACCTGGTCTTTTAGCGTTGCAGGATTATTGATCGAGAGGAACTTCAAGGCTATTTACGGGGATATGTGCATCTCAATGGGATATTATTGTATTGTGCTAAATGCTGTTAGTTTCTCAGATGCTCTGAGATTGTTAAATTAGGCGTTGTAGGTAGACAATTCCTAAAGACATATTTTTGTAAAATTTTTAAATAGAAAAATGTGAGTTTGATAAAATGGTATCAGCTGTACTGTTTGTTATGTATGCACATTTGTGCACATCTGAAACACAGTATGTATATAAATTATATGATTTATTTAGTCAGATGTAAAGATAAAGTCCTTCCCTCATAAATGGTATATGATCATATTTTCATATATTAAAGCTGTAGGCTGTTTGTAATATGTTTTTTTGAAATGACATATGGTATATCTAATATGTAAAGAAAGCCATTCTCCACACAGCCTTAATCAAACTGTTGAATTCTCAAGCACATAAGAGGCTTTGAGTGGAATTCAACTGTTAGGATTAGGAGAACAGTAAACTGTATGTGGACCTCAGCATCAGACACTGATGACCGAGTAGATTAGTTCATGACTGGAGTCTTTATGCTTGCGTGTATATGTGTGTGTGTGTGTGTGTGTGTGTGTGTGTGTGTGTTTGTGTATGTTTGGATGTGCGCCTGTGTGAATGGTGGGTTACTCTGTGTTAATCTTCTCCATTGGATTCTTTGAATAAACATTCACATAAAAAAGGATAAAGTTGAACAGCATAATAGGCCTTTATTTCTTCCAGCCAAGACTATGTTATGTTCTTTGGCCTCACTTTATAAGCAGAGTGCACACAATGATAAAACACCGGGATTAAGATGACATTTTGGGCCATTCTTCTCTTTGAGGGGCTAGTTTCCTGTTGATTCTGTGGTGTAGCACAGCATTACAATCGAATAGCTTCTCACAAGCCCATGTATTACATTTATGACTAAAATAACACACTCCACGTGGCGTGTCTCATTGCGGATGTGCAGGTTTTCATTGTGTTTATTGTTGCGTTGCTGAGGGGAATTTCTTTTTTTTTCTCTTTTTTTTTCTTTGTAGCTGCAGTGTTAAAAATAATCGAGGTTGTTTTTCCTCAGAAGGATCTTGAGGCAAAAAAGGAAGAGTGCCAAATAAGAGCAGACTTTTTTTCCTATTCCTCATTCTTGTCCAGCCACTAGCAAGGTTGTGGTGAGACAAGCAAGACAATAAATGTGTCAGCCGTAGAGACGACTCACAGTACATTTGGGTTGTTATTTCGGAAAGTATGTTATTTCTTTATTTTAAATGTTTTCTTAATTTTGTTTTGAAATTTTCTGTTTCATATTGTGCCTTTTGAACAGGGCACTGCAGCAAAAGAGACCCCATCTCAGTCAGTGAACCCTGTTTAAATAAATAAATAAATAAATAATGATAATAAATCAAATAAAATATGCACTCCTATTGTACTACCTATTGTTTCATCAAGAGAGATGAAAAAAAAAAACAGGAGAATTGGAAATGCATGCAAAAAACAGCGGCCCATTTATTTTAGAAAAGAGAAAAAAAAGTACTTAGAATAAGTTAGTAGAGTCAAATTGTCAAGATCTGTGAGCATAGTTTTAAACAGTTTTCTCTCAATCACCAGGGTACAATATTCCCTGGTCACCTAAATTCGTGTTTGCCATTGGCCTATTCTCATGACAGCGCCCGCTGTAAATTGTAAAGCAAGCGAGAAGCCACACACCCCCAAACTGACATGCGCCTATGCACTGTTGGTACTGTGAATTGTCTTGTGTGCATATGAAATAGTTCATATGTTGCTTCCCATGCTATGGCCAAAGTTGGAGATCCATTGACCTAAATGTAAGGCATCTTTCGATTTTGTCGTTGAGTGACGCCAAGTTGTGACAATTCGAGTCATAGGAGGGTGTAAGTTAAACAGAAGTTAAACAGAGGTTATTGTGTGGTAAATGTCTTATCACACCTACACTTTGATTTGACCTAAAGTTAGCCTGTGGTTGTCAATTTCAGTATGACATTTTAAGTTAATTAAGAAAAAAAATTTGATCGCTAAACTTAAAGATCAGTAAGATCATTAAAGTACAATAGATTTTTGGGTGAATCTCAACGCCTACACATTTATTTGTGGGGGGCTTTTTATGAGCATTTTTGCACGGTACATGGACTGTACCATTTAATCCATGACAAATTTCTAATTTCACGCTGTAGTGTGAGAAAAGAAAACGATTGTTTTCACCTTCTTTCTAACTCCGTGTTTTGCTACAGTTCGTCCGCATGCCAGTAGAGATTGAAAGTGCGATAATGACACGAGTGTGATATGTGGCGATGCGCGACTCAACTCATTAGCGGTCGAGCCTGTCAGGCTTGTTTCTCTGGAGGAATACCTTAGTTCCACTATAGCCAAACCGGGCCAACGTAGCGTATTTATAGCGTGTTTCTTATTGCATTGATGGCTCTAATGACACCACCTAATGTAACCCTCACACTTTCTTGAAGGGATTTTTTTTTTATCATGTCTTTGATAGAAAAGACTATCAATGTGAACTAGATGCAGTTAGATTGTTTATGACTTGGCACTGCGTTGGCTACCAGTCTATCCATTCACGCACTCACTTGCTCAAGGCCTCATTCTTTCAGAAAGGAACCTTCATTAAAGAATGTAGCCTGGAGATGCACTGTGTTTTGAAAGAGGTAGGCCTAGCTGCCTCTCTCACATGGGGTGACAAGATTGAGCTGTTTAGGGTCACATTCGTCAGCCTAAGGAACATTTTATTGAAACCAGAGGGCTTGCGTAATACAAATTGTTATGTGTTCATGCACAATTGGTGAAAAATACCCCTAAAACAACATCTAAATCTATGGGTTTTGTCACAAGATCCTGTAAATCGCAATGAATCGGCTTGAGTAAGTGTAAAAACAAGTCTCGGAGATCAGCTGATAGGATCTACAGTATGTTATTTGGACTTGTCAGAGGACGTTAGGACGATTTAACATGTTTGAGTGAATATATTTTACTCTTGGTATTCTGAGGGTTTAGGAGGTTGTTTGTTGGCAGCCAGTGTGTGTGTTTTTTGTGTGATTGTGTATGTGTGTGTGTTCGATGTGGGTGTGTGTTTGTATGTGCACGTAGGTGTGTGACAGAGGGAAGGGACAGGGGTGTGAATAACACTGCGAAGTGTTATACGTGTATGCGTAACCCCCCTTCCTCCTCCCCCTCCTCCTCCTCCTCCCTCCGTCCCTCACGCATTCCTCCTCGGCAGCCCTGTCACTGCTCAGAAACGCGGGACTGCCTCAGGGTTCGTTAAAGCCTTGAGGCTCCAGTTCTTGCAGATTAAACGTGGTGCGCTTGGAGCCTGGAAAACTGGTTAGAGCTGGTCTGCTTTCGTGTGAGAGGTGAGCGGAGTGCACTTGCCTCTTTCCCCCGTCTCCGTGTCCAGAGGAGGGACAGAGTGAAACCCGACCGCAGTGCACTCGCGTCTTTATACCCAGAGCAGAGGCAGAGTAAAACGACTTGGATTACCCAGTTGCGGGATACTAACATTGGACTTAAAGCGGTAGCTTTGGAAGAGTGGATGTCGGCGGGCTCTCCTTTATTAGGTGAAGTGGAGTTCTACAGGACGGAACCCTACAAGGTGGACCCTTGTGGCAGGATGGCCATGAGTGGCAGAGAGGGGGTGGTGGTGACCAGACTGGCTCCTTCCAGGCAGGTACCCCATGCCAGGCTGAGCCGGTTCAGGCTGCGGCCCAACAATAGCTCACCTCTAGTGGGGAGCAGGAACAAGAAGGCAGCCCCCCTGGTTCATACGAGCATCACCAGGTAGGTCCGCATACAAAGTTATGAGAGAAGTGAGGGGTTTAGCCGTGAACTGCTGTAATATAGCTGGAAAATCAGCCATCATTCACACTAATAATCATTCAAATAGCAGGAGACCTATTGGAATTTTATATAGAAGAATTAGTATATGCTGCATGCTGTTTACTACCCCTGGTTGGCCTTGAGGTAAGTCCAGAGAACGAGAATCCGAAGACGAAGAGATGCATGGAATGCAATGTAATGCTGAACCGAGTCAGCTCTGGCTGATATGAAGACAACCAAGCCTTTGTGTGTTTGCTGTAGGACGGGTGGTAGGGAGAGGTAGGCTACATAAGGTGAAATTGAAGATGTGCTATGAAAACGGCATAGTTGAAAGAAAAAAAAATACATGCTGAAATGTAGCTAAATTAATCTCAAACTCAGAGGTGGAGTGACGTTGAGACTGATCAAACTGTAGGTGACAAGGGACTCCTGAAGTTAGTTAAGGTCTAATGCACAGTTTGAGCAGCCATGGGTCTATGGTCCGTGCCATTAATCAACAGTAGTTACCGTATGGTCAACTGAAAAAGGTTGTGGGTTTTTGGGTGGCTTCTTTTGGATGCTTATCTTGGCTTATCTGTCTGTGTTTTGCTTCCTTCAGACATTAAGTCTGAATGATGTGTGTCCAGGTTTAGGGCAGATGTGTTTGTAAGAGAGAGCTGTCAGAAGGACAGATGCTGTCGATGCTGGTTCATTGAAATATAATTACTGGGTTCATAAAGAAGAAATGCACCATGCAATACCTGAATTCTATAGGACGGATATTTGACTTTTATAAAAAGATCCACAATGTTGGATTTAGACCATTTTAATTATACTTTTTGTTAAATTTTAATTTAAAATGATTATAAAATTTGTCTCTCGTGGTTGACTGAAAAAGGCAAAAAACAAAAGTGTAGCGTGATGCTCAAGGACAAAACTATATTTGTATCACTAGTTTAGCTTTTTAAGTGGCTAATTGAAACTGGCAATCCCCTACCCATGCTGCATCTGGGCAAAATCATGAACATCCGTTTACCATGTGAAAAGGCTCATCTAGATTGCTGTATCAATGGACCTCATTCAAATTTAGCTTTTTAAACAAAACAGGAAAAAGGAACATTTCCTCATTCAGTGGTATTCCATTGAGGCAGATAGGAGGAAGTCACTGCATGACAGATCAGGGAGCATAAAAAAAATGTGAAGTATCAGTAGTGTTTATTCTCTCAAAGTGTATGAAAATCATAAAAGGTAAGCTGCTATCCTCAAATAGTTAAATTCTGCTTAGTATTTTACGTATAAGGTTCAGTATTTGTTAAATTACCTGCTGGCATAGGAAGATACATGGTGAAAGTCACAGAAACAATTGGAAGGGGTATTTGTATGTTCCTACTTGTTATTTTTTAGCTTGCAGACACAGATCATGACAACATGCCAACCATTCTTGGATGTCCTAGCCTAAATTGTCATACTTACAGGATGTCTTTTTTTTTTTGTTCTACTTGTTATGTTTATATGGTGTGAGAGATTTGTTGAGTGGTAGAACTGCACACCAAAGCAGTGAGTCAGTCACTTAGTGAGTCGGTCAGTCAATCTGTCAGTCAGTCAGTCAGTCAGTCTCCATTTGAAGTCAACAGCTTTCTTCCAGTTGGGTCGCTAGGTTGAAACCCCCATAGAATGACTGTGGCTCTTACTGTGTAAATCTCTTCAGAGTTACAGTTAGGTAACTATGTATGATGTTACATGGTAACCCATTTTGACACAACAATATCCTTTGCGCGAATGTCATGATTCTCACGGTTACACAACGCTGTCGTCATACTTTGGCATTTTGGTATCTGCTATTGCGAAGCAAATGCCATACCTTACTGTGGCTAAGTCACTGTATACATTGTGTGCTATACACAGGACGAGACAGGACAGCATACTCCCTGTTGTTTATAGGGACGCATTTAAACGTCATTGAGCCAAAGGAGGAGTCCCTACTGAACATATGTTAAACTGATATAGTCTCACGCAACACGATGCTCATAATTAAACAGTGATTCTGCACAAAATCTTCTCCATATTGGGGTGTTCTTTGAGAGCACTGATTTGATGTGTCTGCTATGCTGCTTCATTCAGAACGCTGGATTTATCTGACCCCGCTGCACTGGTCAGAGAGATTTAGTTTTCTAATCTCAATGGGAAACCTGAGGGATTATTGTTATGTATATGTTCTGAGTTTCTCTTGGCTTATCTGTTCCCTTTCATTGTTTCACTGTCCTATGGGCAGGTTGTGTTGTGTCAGTCGTGAAGGGACGACGTCACATTGTTTTCAGTCTGACCGCGGGGGGAAACTGAACGCCATAGCTCTATGGCGACCCCTAATGGTCACGTGTGACAGCATGCCTCCAGGCTGCCGTTTGGGGAGAACAATAGAAGCCCCCCTTTGTGTCCACCGGCCCCATGCGTTCCTCCCCTCTTTCCTTTCTTTCGTTCGGAATCGCCCCGCCTCCTTTCCGCCTCTCTCTCTCTCTCTCTCGCCCTCCTTTTGTCACTTCATCCAATCTGGACCTCCTGGCTGGGATTTTTCCTGCTCCCTGCATTGCGGCCGTCTTCAACACACCTCCTTTTTTCTGTTTGTTTGTATGCGTGTGTGTGTGGGTTGACTGTGCATGTGTGTGTGTGTGTGTGTGTGTATCTGTGTGTGTATGGGTTGACTGTGTGTGCGTGTATCTGTGTTTGTGTGTTTGTGTGTGCGTGTGCGTGTGTGTGTGTGTGTGTGTCTACGTGTGTGTGTGTGTGTGCGCGGCAGGGATCCCCGGCCCACCGAGATGAACGTGGAGCCCTGGGTGTGCCCGCTCCAGGACCCTCAGGCAGCAGCTGAGCACACGTCTTTGTCCGAGTCCTCGCTGACGGCGCCGGCGGCCGTGGACCAGGACCAGCGTCCGGACAAGCTGTGTCTGGACTCCTTCTGGAGCGAGGTGGAGACCATCCGCCAGGGCACCACCGACAGCGACCTCGACGGCAGCAGGAGAGACTCCAAACAATCTGACGGTACGCAACTAGAGCCAAACACTTCAAAACACTCACCTTAACTCATAGTATATAACTTCAAACGTTAGTCGACTACTAATTGACGAGGCAGCTATTTTGCGGTGATATCCACTTCATGTGGCGTCTAGTCTACTGCTTAAGGTCTAAGGAATGTTTAAGTGGTTCCAGATTCATACCGTCAGACTGTTTGGGATCTCTCCTTGGACTATCAGATAAAGTTAGTTTTACCTAGTTAGCACACAACCTCACTTTGCTGTCTAGGCAGCCAGTTAAAAGCATACTTTGTTGCTCAGTAGGGCATGAGTTGGAGTGCCAATGTAGCAGGGATTCCTTAATATCTAATTGTATCATTATTTGGTGAGTTAATATTATTATTCCAGACTGGCACTTCTACTCGGAGATGCTTATTAAATGCGCTCAATAAATGAATCAAATTCTTGGTGAAACTCCACACTACGAAAAAAAAAAAGGAATGTATATGCACCGTGTAAACGTATACATAAGGCAAAAGTCTTCCATGTTGTAAGATATTCATGAGTGTGTGCGTGCGTGCGCGTGTGTGTGTGTGTGTGTGTACCAGAGGGCGAGCAGGAGGAGCAGTGGCTGCAGGACGCCGGCGTCTCCACGCTGATCGGCGAGGACAGCGAGGAGGATGTGGGGACCGCCGTGCTCCTGTCCACCCTGACGCGAGCGCAGGCCGCCGCCGTGCAGCGCCGCCTGGACTCCTACACGCTCACGCTGCGCAAGAGGAACAAGGCGCCCCCCCGCGACGTCAGAGAGGTCTTTGGCTCGCCCCTAGCCCAGGTGAGGGAGCCGCTGCCCTTAAAAAAGACAACTCTTCTAATAGAAATCGTATCGTAGCCTTTGGATAGGTTTCACACTCCAAACCCAAACTGAGGTGAGCTGAACTGTGCCAAACTAATGCTGGCCCAGGTCAGTCCGGAACTGTAAACAGGAATAACTGTGGCCAGTGAGAAACATATCGGTATCATATAGGTGTATTATATCAAGTTAAGTTACACCGTATTTATCATACCTTTCTTTCTTTACCCTTAGATACAGTATTCAGCATCTTCTTTTTTGTGTGTGTGAAATATTACAATAACAGATATGATAAGAAACCAAAGGGCAGCCTGACATGGATCACTAAATAGATGTTTTGTCCCGATAACACCGTGCTCCTCTGGTCTGTCCTTCCTCAAGGGGAGAGTCTGCGTCGTCGCTACACTGCTCCATTGTCATGTTCCGTACAGAACACTGACCTATCGTGGTGACGCGGCGAGAGCGCACGCCAAAAGGCCACGCTTTGTTCCGGCCCGTCCACATGACAAAGGGACGAACATCTCAGATCCATATCACCGCTGCATCACTCCTTTTTTTTCTCAATCTCCTTTCCTTTATTAGAGGAGTTCGATTAAACAACGTGTGGCGGGTTTAAGCTGCCGCACAGTTCTTACCTGGTGTCCACCACAGTCGCTGCCTGTAACCACACTCCACTTACCGGTACAGCAGTAATCAGGGCTAGCAGAGTGCGGGTCCAGGTCAGCG
>JAVQIZ010162878.1:0-16284 GCA_036023535.2 Galaxias brevipinnis
CCGCCCCACCCCCCCCCCCCCCCCCCCCCCCCCCCCCCCCGGCCCGCGGGCGCCGGCCCGCGGCCGCGCGCGGGGGCGGGGGGCCCGGCACGTGGCCAGAGAGTAATATGTTCTCCTCACAGTGGTGATTCATATCTGTTCTTCCAGTGTGAGAGGGAGCATAGAGATTCTCAATGACAAACTGCATAACTCCTGACCCCTATCACAATCACATAACCGTTACGTGTAAGGGGGGCTTAGCTGTAAGTCGAAACCCACTGTTCAGAACCGAGCGAAGCCAGCAGTATCATTTGGCTTCCAGAAATGAATGCGTACGTTTGACCTGAATGACATGGAGACAAGCCTTGAGTCTAGGGACCAATTTATTACCCAGTGTTGTCCCGTTCATTGCTGTAGGAAGACGGGAGTCCGAGCTGGTCGAGTGTTTTATGGTTTCGACAACTGCGGGTAGTTTGGTGGGAATGACTGAAAATTGTTCCGGCTGCTCTGTGCTTGTTCCCCACTCTTCTTTTCTTTTTTTGAGGGAAAGAATGAAAAACAAAACAACACATTCTCCAGTCCCTCCCTCGCTCGCATGCACACCCTCGGAGGGAGCATGTAACAAGCGTCCAATAGAAACACCACACCGAAATAGAGCTGCTATTTTGGTCTGACTCTGCTGTTATTTTTAGAAAAAGTGACATACTCAATGTTAAATTACGGCATTGTAAGGTCACTCCATACTTTTTTTCTTTGTGTGGTGTTCTTGCCTTCAGCCCATGACTCATGAGAA
This sequence comes from Galaxias brevipinnis, assembly GCA_036023535.2. Lineage (NCBI taxonomy): Eukaryota > Metazoa > Chordata > Actinopteri > Galaxiiformes > Galaxiidae > Galaxias > Galaxias brevipinnis. The sequence goes on from JAVQIZ010162878.1 coordinate 773, forward strand.
GTATGTGGTGACGTTACCCACACTGTTCACCCCTGGTACAGATGAATCATTTGATATTCAGCTCATTGACCTGATTCAATCAAGGGGGGAAACTCACTTATCGTGAATGCAAACCTGTTTTTTATTTGAACAGATGGTTTAATATCGCCTCTTACATGTTATCCTCCACAGCCTCAAAAGCCGAAGTAATTAGTTTACGTCAGACAGGCTTGTTTTATGTTGCCAATTGAGGGGAGACTTGGAATGTAAAAGCACAAATGGGCTTACTTCAGCCAAGGTTTTACCATTCTCTCAAGCAGATCATGCCATTTGTACACAGTACATTCAGTACATACCACACAAAGCAGACCAAAATATTATTATGCAGCTGATATGCAAGACTGAGCATCCTCCACACATGCGTCTCCCATTTAGCATCTTGCAGTCCAATGCAATTCGAAAATATCCTTTGGACCAACACATGTTAGCTTATATGGAGTCAATTGTTTTCATTTTGATTACGTTAATCAATAAGAATAACACACGCACCACACACTCACTTACTTAATCACGCCACACACACATACACACACAGAGATTGTAAATAAACTCGAATGCAGAAGCAGCCGAGACGCTGGAACAGCACATACCTGTGAAAGCGATGCATGGTAGTGTCTTTACATATTCAACAGCTTCTCAATTTTACAAGGAAGTTGGCATAGTAAACATTAAGTTTGGATAATTTACATGGAAGCATAACAATGAATGCTCTTTTGAGCTGTATTTGTAGTTTTCTCTGTTTAGTTTGAGTTTTGTTCCTGTAGGGTGACGTGATGATGATTTTAGAGGCACATGTTGCCGTTCTGTAGACCTCTACAACTATTATCTGACCATTGTTATTATTTCAATAGAATAGAGTATTGAAACGGCTACTACTGACCTATTGTGTATTATGTTGGGACAACAAATACACCTTTCATTGGCAAGAAGCTGATTCTATTTGGTTGGAGAAAAAATATGTCCCTTTTTTGTTGGGTCTGACTTATAATGTTGAATATAAAACAAACATCACATCATTTCAATTCAGAAACTGTCCAGAGAGGTATTATAGGATTGTAGTCCAGGTAATATTATTTTGAAGTTCATTGTACCCCCAGTAGCAGATATGTGTCATAAAGCCTGCTTAAAGCCTTGTGAGTTCATTGGGCCTATATGCAAAAGGAAGTGTGGCTGTGCATTTTTATTAATTTATTTTTTGGGGATGGATTGATATTAAAAGTAGACATGGGAGGATGGAAGGACTGTTCCCTGCTGCGGGTAATTACTGAAAAGAAAATTGGACATACAACTTTTAGAAAAAGATGTTCTGAAGTCTGTTAGCCTACAGTAGTGAGGCAAATTAAAACAAGTGAATCCAATTACAGGTTATCAAAAGCAGCTGCATGTGCAAGCACCACACATGTTGCTGAGAGAAACGAGGAGTTCGGGTAGAGTACTGTGTGTGTGTTTTTTCGACCTCCATGGCCTATACTCTCTTTCAAATGTTTGGCTTCAAACTTATACTCTGGCCTTTCTCCCGACACACTTAAGGTAATTAGCAATAGTCTGAATTCTGCTTTTACAAATTGCGTTGGCTCTTGCATAGCCAGATAGCATTGCTGGGTTGACTCATAATCCATTAGTGTGCTCTGATTTCAGAAGTACATGAAAACTGGCATCTCTGGAGTCACTTTTTAGCCGTAGACCAACCCCCTGTGTGTTGTTTATGTACACTGAATCAATTCATCTGTTGTACAGCTAACAGTCTTGTACTGGATAAGCTTTCATTTCAAAACATTTGGATTCAATTATGACGGGGATATGATATCCAAACAAACTGGTCCCTTCCATTAATAATGGGATTGCACCATGCAATGTGAGCTAATGCCGGAGACCTTTTTTGATCGATTTAGATGTAGATTACTGACTGTTGTGGAAAACATTTTAGACAATAAGAATGATACAGTTAATGATAGAATGTTAAATGACTCCTTATAGAAAGAGTCCAAGTTAATTTGCCAGCAGTAAACTTAGGACAAATATGAATGTTTGACGTTAATGACTCCCAAGATGAGATACGTGCTGCATGGTAGCCTAATGGGCGATTCAGTCCTCTCATCCAAGCCGCATGCCAGGAGTTGCCATTGATTAAGAACCGGGAAACTTCAGCCATGCTGATAACTTCACTTCATGCTGCCTGCTTTACACAGAGGAAATTGCATGGGCATAGCAATGTGTTACTTTACAGATAACAGCCCCAGAGGCCAATGTGCTCTATTTATAAGCATTAGACCAAGCCATGGTGAAATGCTTTGGGTGGTTCTCTGGCAAGTGGTCTCGTTGGATTCTCTCAGATGACAGTTGTGAACAGCAGGACCGAAGTCATGAACATGTATGATTGTTGAGTGAAATGAAAGGGCTGTGTGTGTATACGTGTGTATGGAAGTCTATGTTGCATTGGGGAAATAGTTTTGTGTGCATGTATTGCCTGCATATGTTTGCTTGTTTGTTTCTATTTATGAGGCTGTTGTTTTTTTGTGATTTGAGTCCTGGTCTGGTGGCTAAAACATTCTCCCGGGGGTTTGTCTTTTGATTTGGTGCCCACAAATTCCTCTGCGTTGAAGTAACAATATTGTTGCGCTTCATGTTTCCCCTCTCAAATCCAGTGGAGGCCGGAGAGAGTCTTGATTTAGGGGGAATATCTCTCTGAGGTAAGCTATTATGGCCTGGAGAAGTTTTTTTATATTGGATATATTTGGGAGCAGGGCATTCTCTTTGTTAGCTTAAGTTATACTCTCTTGTGGCCCAGATAAAAGCACGAAGGAGTCACATTGTATAGTTTTATTGGAAGGTAGAGCATTCAAAGAACATTCAGCCTATTATTTAGAGGGGGAAAGTACTCCCAGTCTTTAGGGCTTTAGGTTGAGTGCTTTGCAATTGTTTTATTGGCTTCTTTCATGGTCCAAATAATCTCACTGGAGACATTTCTATTAGTTAGCCAATCAATTATTGTCCTTTAAATAATAATTTTATTCTTGGTATCTTGACACACAAACACCCTACTGTACAAATACAATCCAATTAAAGCAGTGTCTGTGGTCCAGTCTTAAATCCTACACTTGTGTAAGTGACAAACTGGGATGCTTTCTTTATGTATTAAGAGCACACTAGTGTTTACGAAGCTAACTCAAACCTATCGTTGAAGAGTGCTCTGCAATGTTCATGCTGTGCATGTTTATACACATGTGTCCAATTAGCAGTTCAAGTTAGCGAAGTTAATTGGGTGTACATATCTGAGATCATAATATTGATATACAGCACATGGGTTTCTTATGATACCTAATTACTAAGTATGACTCGTGTAATTGCAATAATAGGTAATGTGTTTAGATTATGCAGAAGCAGACCCAAATTTAAAACATATGTTTGGATGCTCTAGATCTGCGCCTTGCTGTACATGGGAGGGTGCGATGTTTTGTATGAATTTAAATTCTGCATATTGTTAAAATATGTATTTATAATCTGCAGAACATCTTAGCTTATGGTGCATTTTAAGTAAGCCTATATGCATTTTAACATGTAAAATGCAAAAACATGTTTGGATACAGTGGTATTACAGTAGCATTTTGGTTCTCTAATGTCTCTTAGGGGTCCACTGCAATTGATAGAACTAATAAAATATTACATTCCACTGATTATTTTTAATTTCCTGGTAAAATTGGCAGTATATATGCTTTGCATTGATTAGTTTTATATGTGTAACTAAGGAATTTTAATGAAAATGGATTAAATATAAATATATAAAACTTAATTTATGATTTTAAATGCCAATACACATACATACATACATACTGTACATACATGCTGAATAATCAGTGCATTTCCATCTTCAACCTTTTCTTTCTCTGTTCACAGAACACCTGTGCTGGAGTTTGGAATGCTTTAGAACACTCTTGGTGATTATGAGAACAGACAGAAGAATATGCCACCGCTACACTCATTCAAAAGCCGACTGACATAGAGACTTTCCTGTGTACAGCCCCGTAACTGAGGAAGCAAAGAGACCCGAGGAAGACAGCCTAGATCCACACCATAACTTCCAGCCATAAAAAGTGAGAAGGAGAACCAACAGTGTCCCTTGGCAGTAAACAATCTCCAGGGCTCTATGTTCCAGATAAGCCTGCTGTGAAGTAGACCCACATCTGTTGCTGAGGGCCTACAACCACACAGGTATCACTCAAGAAAGCTGGAGGGATTAGGATTGGTTTATTTGATGTCATAATACACACTCAGTTAAGCACTTGAGTTTTCAGTGTGTAATTAACACTTTTCTTATCTCTTCTACTCATATTAATAAAGGTCCCAGTCCGGTACTGTACCTAATATGGGCTTTGGTTTTCATTGAAGATGTGGTATTTTGATAAACTAATTTTGAATTTAGCATCAAAAGCCTAAAAATGAAGGAAGCCTATATGCTCTTCTGCCAAGTGCAGCAACACCTTCTTCAAACTTTAATACGTTTATCTGCCCCCGTGCACAATGTGGTTTAAGTTGTCATTATGAATTCTTACGGCTTAATCTGTTTAATACTTTGGCGGGTTTGGGACAAGGCTTAAACGGATTGAGTTCATGAGAAGTAATCCACTTTCTGAGATGCTTTCTGGTCTCGTAACCTTTAAACACCTTTAGAGTTCCTTGACCCTAACGTTCATACCTGTACAAAATATTTGCTACTGAGTTTTCTTTGACTTCAAAGACTCTGGCTACAAAGGCTGTCGGTTAAATAGTGTTACTGCTTTATTCCGTAATGTTTAAAAAACTCTACGCTAGACTTGAAATGTTGTTAATACAATGTTTAGGCAAAGCTAATATTTCTATAATACCCAGATTTTATATAAACTGCCAGGTGACAAAAACAAACAATTTTATTACCTGTATAGTTATCTATTTTGATAATCAGGTCTTGTGAAAAATCCGATAAGAAGAGTGATTATACAAAGGGCCTTGAAAGCCCTTCTGATATGGAGAATAGTTTGGATTGATTCTGAGTACAATTACAATCCAAATCACAGTGTCTTAAAGGTACAATATTTAATAGATGTTTAGTATATCTCTTTCTAATGACTTTTAGTTAAACACGTGTGGTAGCTAGTTTGAACTAAATGTGTATTGGGCATTATGAATAAATACATACATTTGTATTGTTGTTCCTAGTACATCAATTGCCTAGTGTGCGTATGCATTTCAATTTAATGCGTTTTATATTTTTTGTGGTTGTACATGTACGTCAGTCTTGGTAATGGACCTAAACATTGTGTCAAAGTAAAATGAACAACATTGCTAACTACCAGACATTCAGTAAATATTTTGATCAAAGAATGCTCCAAAAGCAACACTTCGCAGTGTTTATAATGAACTTGTAAATATGATAGCAAGTTTACTTTGAAAAAAATAATAAAGCAATCTACTCAGTCGTATATGACATTGAGTTTCTAATTCATTTGACAAAATGGCGTTGTTATGGACAACTGCAGTATTATTAAGCAAGTACATTATTTAACGTTGCTATTTTCTTTCTCAGCTGGTTGTAAGTTGTGTGTTGTTCCTTCATAAATGGAATGTGGTGACCTCACCCATCAAACAGATGCTTTCGATCAATATAGTTTGACACGACAGACCATTAGCTTACTAATGACATTGGCAGAGACGTTGCACAATTTCTTATTTACAATGGATGTGTTTGTAAATTGGTTTTCATCGGGAGTTTACATACAGTGGCTATGAAGTGCTTCCACATGTGAGCCCTAAGGAATCTTATTAGTATCCCCTCACACACACACAGAAAACATCAGCCCTGTCCCACCCTGGACAGGCTGCATTCTAGGTTACTTTCAGTAGGGGTAAACAAACATTGATCTTCTCTCGCTGCATCGTAACACTTTAGAGGTCTAGTTTGTTTATGGGACACCTAACCCTGATGTAAGCAAAGTATTCATCTAGTCATGAAATGAAAAGTATTCTGTGGTCATGCCTCCAGTGGGTTGAAAGAATCTTTTCCCGTCATGAGGTCTAGCCCACCCATTAGTTTACTAATAATGTCCCATCAGGGGATTACTTGCTATATGACTAACTTCTTACTTTACTTTACTGTGACAGGTTCATTCAAATGCTCTGTGGCTAACTATTAATTGGCCCTTAAAGTATGAGTGTGCTGGGTCTGCACAAACGATTACTGTGCATCGTCTGTTCTCGATATTACTTAGTAAAAGTGAAGTACTTTGAATCAGAATGTGGCACAATTAAATAGCAATAGTGGTTTTACTTGTTTAGAGCTAGCTGACTATTTTGGGCAATCTTTTCCATAATGGAATCTTGAAAACCTGTTATTGGAAGGACTGTTGGAGATTTTAAGTTTTATTCTAACAGGGGACGCATTGTTTCTTTTCTTTTGAAACCGCCACCCCCCCAAGTCTACCTTAAGCCTCTTGTTTACACTTCACACTTTTATATATAAGCCTTTGCCATCCGTCATCTTTGCTATTTAGGAACAGATGTTTGCACATAGTGAGTTGTTTGAGATGTCATGTCTCCCCTGTAGCTGCTTTGTATTATTTAGACCTTTTATATGACAGGGGTTCATATAAATTAGGGAGCTAGAGCAGAAGAGCGCGAGAGACAGATGAAGAGAGAGGGTTGGAGGAGGTCCAACTTTTGGCTTGCCTGGACTTCACCTCTGTGTTGTCAGCCAGGAAAGGTGAACACAGTCCATCTGCTCTGCAGTGAACAATACACACATTAGTCACAGGACCAGTCTCACTCTGCACGCACCTACACATACAATAAGAAGGTCATCCCATACACAGCACACATAGCATACTCACATTTCCTTAGGAGAGTGTTTGCTGCGCACGTTTGTTATGATGTCTTAATGTGCAGTATGTCTGAAATCATTCAAGGAGTTACATGCTGCTTGGCTGAGCACCTTATATGTCGTAAAAACAACACCATGCCCTCTAAAATAATAGGATAAATTATTTAACAACCATCACACAATTATTTATTGCCCGTATCTACAGTAGACAAACGAGACTTGGACTAGCGTCCTGGGAAAACACTGCAAATGTGGTCCCTATTGCGAGTGCCCTCTCTGTCCCAGACTGTTAGTCATCCTAACCCATGGAGTAGGCCTTGAAGGGTCAGGGGGCGGGGCGTAGCACGTCTGCATGTTCACCACTCGGATTAATGGCTGTTTTGGCAACAAATGAGCTCATGGGTAATTGGCTGAGCTGATGTTTCCTGCTCATGCTACCTGGTTCCTTTGTGGGCAGGGTCGCGGCTCAGCGACTTCGCTGTGGCCAAGACTGATAATTGAGCAGCACTTTTGTGACACTGGTTGTGAACCGTGCTGGGAAAGTTGTCTGTCAACTTCAGACGGAATGATAATCAAGGAGAACCAAGGAATCCATTTCTGTTGACCCGCAATTTTAGGTTTTAGGTGACCTGCCAATCACACTGAGCGGCTCTCAAGGCTGTGTTCAAGTCAAGACATATGTTTTTGTTTTAAAACGTTGAATTGGAAAGAAACATATACAGAAGAACGTTCCATGTTCTTACCACATTAATCTAAGAAACTATGATTGTGGTATAGTGAAGTAAGTGGGATAATTGATTTGGCAGAAGTGAGGTGTTACAGCTCAACGCGCCATTTAACATGTGATTGCCCTGATTAAGATATTGTTAGCGGCGCTTTGCTTTGGGTGGTAGTGTTGGCTATGTACTGGTCAGCACCAGGGGGCCACAAACCTCCAAGCCTCAGTCTCCAAAGCCTCTCCGAGTTCTCTCAGGAACCAAAGAACTAGGCCGAGTTTTCTGTTGGAATGGTGGCGTTGTCGGGGAATGGCGGGGTCGGTGTTTGGGTACATGGTGTGCCTGCCGCAGTCATCCGAGATGGAAGAGGTCTCAGGGTTCCCCTGGCTCCAATCCTCTGAGAGCAACAAAAGCTCTGGGCCGGCCAACACGCTTAGATAGATCGAAATAACAAGGCTGAAAAAGACCAAAGTAAAGCTGTCATGAATGGGCAGTGGTTTGGATGAGTGAGTGTGGTCAGCGTCACAGATTTCCCTAGCTCCTAGCTCCTCTATCAGATGTTTTTCATCGTCTAACAGAGCGAGAAGCACTCCGTTACTTTTTCAGTTTGTTCCTTGGGAAGTTTCCGATTCCCTAGTAGTTGGGGAAATGTACACAGTGTAGGATCTTTTTTAGTGGTGATGAAGTTGATGAGTTACGTTTTAATGCCGGACCAGACATTCTCATTACTTATTTGGTGGAGTGTAAAGAGATAATACAAATTGTGGGTTGTCCTTGTTTTTGTTGGCTTGTAGTCCTTTCCAAATAGATGTAGTAATCAGACTAGTTGAGGAAAAAAATGTCACTCCTCAATTTTGTGGCCATTTCCCACTAAACTGTTACACAAAGTTCTTATCACATGGGAAAGAGACTGACTCACCCGAAGATTAGGCCACGTAGGCTGGGCTAATGTTCTCTGTGATGTGACCCTTCCTAATGTGATGGGACTTATCCTGCACCTACTCAGACTGAATGGAGGATTACAAATATGTGCTCCGCATAGCTTCCAGAGGCGGAGCATTTCTGCTTTTACTTTTGTTTTTATTCCTGCTTGTGTGAAAATAGAACAATATGCTAAAACCTGACTAGGCCATACTTTACAGGCAAGGTGAAATCCCTACCTCTCCCAATAAAATACCTACCGCATTATATGGGGCCCTCTCTGTTTTTGAACTTGCTTTCCTAATAGATGCATGAACATACAGTACACGCTGCTGACAGTGTTTTATCTCAACTCAATAAAGCACCCTGAGACGTGTGTGTGTGTGTGTGTGTGTGTGTGTGTGTGTGTGTGTGTATCTCCTGGTGCGTGTCCCTTTCCGAAATGGTAGTATCAGATGTTTTTATGGGCTAAAAAACAATTGAGTGTTGCCTGTTTAACAAAAAGCAGCCAGGTAGGTTATTTTGGTTCAGCAGTGGTCGGAAAACTGGCAGGATTCTCCTTTGTTTTCTGCCTTTTGTTCCTGAGGCTCCCACATTCACCAAGTCAACGTTTGGAACCACAAGGTTCCATAATAGTCTGACGCTTCAGGGTTTTTAAGCGCTCAAATCAAGTCCTTTCCAATTGCTGGATCGCAGCCATCTCTTGCTCCCATGCTCCACACACCCCTGCGGGCTAAGGCTGTGTTGTGGGCATACTTGGGGATTGACGTTAATTGTCCGAACATACTTAACGTCTTGCTCTTGTTTGTGTTTATGGGCCGTCTGATTGCGGGGATGCTTGCTTGGCAGCCGGTTGCCCCACCATGTTTTCCGACAATCAAAAGCTGATTCAAATCCATAGGAAAGAGCATGAGCTCATGGACATTTGACTGGCAGGGTTGGGATGGGCTGTCCGTCACTGAATCATAACGTTTCTTTCGATCAACCAATCAGTAATGTATGATCACGGAAGTAGAATGATAATGAAGATGAGGATGATCATGTTTTAGAGACAATTGCTTTGTCGTTATGTCAATTGTATCTGAACTTTAGTACTGAATTGTACTGCAATACTACAGTACAAGGATTGGATGAATTTTTGCTGTATAAAAACTTTTATTTTCGCATAGTTTAAGTTTAAATTTTCCATCACAAAATATCGTTTTTCAATATAGCTCTTGAGATCGACCCCGTTGCAAGAGTGACATCATTGGGGCTTACATTGGGTACCCTCCATACATGATATTGTGAGTAGTATGAACTTATCTTTTTCTCTTCTCGTAGCTATGTTGCATGTCCATCTGTTCATTATGAAATCTCTTGTTGATGCCTCGTCCTTTATCGCCACTATAAAGCTGCAGTCAACATAGGACATTTATGAAGACTTCAGAGAGAAACATCAGCAAGGCCTTCTTTATGTCATCTCTCAGTAGTGGCTGTGTTGTTTTTAAATGACACAGCGGCAAGAGACCTAGAACTTCAGTCAAACATCTGGCTTTTGTAGCGCCGCTTTTGTTTGCATTTTTCAGATCCACTTTCCCGGCAGACCTTTTTGCCGTGAGGGTCAGGCTGAACAAAAAGATGCATGCACGCACGCACACATGCACGCACGCACGCACGCGCACACACACACACACACACAGAGCACCCTACATCACCTCATATCATGCCACCGTCATACTGACGGGTTAGTGGAGCTTAAACAGCGGTCCTGGAAGACCACACGCCAGGATTATTAGGGGAACTTAAAGGGTTAATGTCTTTTACTGACAACGGAGCGATCTATTTACTACTTCCTCTGGGTCAAAGTTGAACAGCGAGGTTGAACTGAGGTTTCACATCTTTATGGTGTTCCCAGACCTATGCCAAGCTAAATCTGAACGTTTCCAATGGACTTTGCATAACTGTTCAAATGAAAAAAAGTAAAGTAAATAACACACACTACTGAATTCAAGTAGGCAATATAATCTGAAAAGTTGACGCCTATTGGTTTGTGTTCTTGAAATATGCAATATAGCTTAAAGTCTGTTGTTTTTTCTCTAGGGAGCTACTTAGAAAACCTATATTTAGCTGGACTGCCTGCAGAAACAATAAAATGACACCCTTTAGCGAAGGTAAAGATTAAAAAAATAAATAAAACCAAAACATTTTCCCAGATTGAATTTACTATATGTTCTGGCTCCGCTCTTTATCACAACTTTGTGATCTTCAGACACGGTCCAAGTCAAAGACAAAGACACACGATATGGATGCTCATAAACGAGCGCTTTAATGAAGTTCAGGTGGAGCAACACAACGCAGAGAGGAGACTCCCAGTTTAGGTCCCGTTCCACAGCACACGGAGTGGAGACGGGCGAGGGGGGGGATCCTCGTAAATCCGCCTCGGCGAAGAAGCCACGCAGAAGTTCAGAGGAGGAGAGAAGGTTGCGAGGCTATAGCAACACCTGAAGACGAATGGCTGACTGCACTCCCAGGTGCTCTGTAAGTGGGGCTGCAATGGGCTCTGGATTCAACCCACTACCACGGCAGGGTTTGGAAGATTGAGCGCCAAAGTTCAGCCCACAGGCTCCAAGACAGTAAAGAAGGAAAGGTGACGTTAGGAACAGTCTCCTATTAGGCTGTGAGAGCGCTCTTGATTTTCCAATCCTACTCCTACCTGTATTTTCTCATGTTTAGATGTATGGCAACTTAGCGCCCGTTGGTGATAGCACAGCTGTAAGTGAAGAGTGCGCTGTGCCTTTTGATTCTATCTGTCTAGTCTAGTCGAGGGGGGGTAAGACCCTTAAGTCTCATGGGACTTTACGACTGGCCTAATGTCTCACCCAGGACCTCTTGACCTTTCTCCCGTTGTGACGTCCACCCTGAGACCCGTCCTCAGATGAAGCGCTCAGATGAAAGGGGATTTCCACTGTCACCCCACTGTGGTTTCTATTTTGGTGCCATTTCGAGGACAATCTATAATCGTTTGTCAATGTCCCACCCCCCTTAGAAGTGGCAGGATCCAAAGGCCAGATAGCAGCGATAAGATCAAAATCGTGTTGTTCAACAGGACAATTTGGCACAGAGTTTGTCCGTATCCCTCCAAAGTGTTTTTCATCCCAGTGCATCAGAGGGTGTCCGGGTGAAACGCTGCCCACCCACGAGGCGTCCCTGGTGGGGGAATATCAGGGAGGGTTGTCTCCTCTTTGGATCTCAGAGCGGTCACCATGTAAACACCCTCCCTGTGGAGTGAGGAGGCCGGCGTGGAAAACCGCGATCATTACTTCAAATGACAAAGCCATGCACCTCTGAGGAACGCACATCTAGATGCAGAATGTTCTCTCTCCACGAAGTATGTTGAATTATTGAGCGGATTATGAAAAACTTTTTCTTGCAGTGGAAAAAGAAGGTCTTGGCCAAAAGAAAGTCAGACTCAGGCCTCCTAGTAAAGTGCAGTCTGTGAAAACAGGAGAAAGGTGTGCAGGTCGATGCACGTGTTAGCCCATTGGATGCCACAGACCGCATTGTATATTAATGTTATCTATTTAATCACTGTTAGACAAAGACAGCCTGGGCTTATATTAACAATGCTCACACTTTGTGAATTTTGAAGAGATTTTGTTTTCTTCTAAACTTACTCCGTGTTTGGTTCTGTGTAAATGTTATTGTTGAGGCGTACAGTGCGAACAAGTTTGCTTTGTGGATAAAGGGTAGCGTGCAGATGTTTGTTTACAATCCTTATCATTTTACCCTCTCCCTATCACATCACAATGTGGCCCACTTATTTGTTTTCATTATTGTTGCTAACACATATTGTAACACAACAGTTCGACAGTGCTCCTTCATGGTCAACCATGTGCTAAAATCACACACTCAAACACACACAGACACAGACACACAAGTACCTACTTGTACAAACATTGCCATATTAATTCACAAGATAAAGTGCCATTCCAATAGCGAGGAAATTATGATTATTTACTGTTGGTTGTGTAATTTATTGTGTGCGGAACTCAGCAGACAGTTTGACATGGTTCCCATGACAGGGTCCCTGCTGTGTCGTGGGCGGGCACTGCCAGCCCTTTATTTTATTTTAGAGCTAGGACTCATGGGAAAGCTATTTTGGGACTGTTTTTCCCCGCATCAGAAAGCAGTGCCAAGCAGTGGTTTATTAACAGGTGCAATGTGAAAAGTGGGATCCCAAAATAACTCATTAACCATTTAGAGGAACAAAAATGAATCGGGGGTGGGGGGGTGGGGGCAGAGAGAGAGAATGTCATGTGCTGTCAAGTACATGGCAGCAGGTGTGTGTTATTCAGTTGTTCCATGATTCTTTTATTCTAGAGAAAATTGACGTTGGCGGTCAGCACAATATTTACATTGCATTGTCTCGCACGGCTTTGGCTTTTTGTGCAGATCCTCTCATCCCCAACTCTATACAAACAAATCATACATCATACACCCTATTGCTTATCTCATAAACATACAAAGATTGAAGCCAGGCCCATTGTCCATGTTTACCAAATCATAGACTAAATAGAGAATGCACGAGGGCAAAGTTGGAAGGGCAGTCAGACTGATGAGGGTGTGTCTGTGTGTGTGTGTATGTGTGTGTGAGAGAGAGAGAAACACAGGCGGAGAGATGGGCTGGAGAGAGGGAAAGAGAGAAGTCTCTCTCTGGGAGAAGAGCGACCCATATGACTCTCACTGGCCTTCTTTGTGTTTCCCACACAGACTGAGAGGGCTTGAGCTAAATCCACACCAGCACATTCACAGGGACTCAATTTGCCAATTAATACATTTCCCCAATGCATGATTCATAGCTCAGTAAAGAGCATGCTTAATGTTTGCTTATGCTATCAAAAAACTACCAACGGTCCAGCGGATGCATTTGAAAAGGTCGCTACCAAGGTTGCGTTGAATACATAAATATTAATAATGTACACACTCTAAATATGGTTTGAGTATTGCCCTATGATATTATTCTAAACTCTACCAATTAGTAAGGAGACTCTCTAGGAGCCGGGTACCCTCAGATTCTTTCCATGGTGTTTTGTGTTGGTTTTAGATTTTCTTAGGGGCAGACAGACATGCATGTATGCTGCTCTATACATTACCTATAAATCAAATTAATTTTGTACTTGAGATGAAAAACGTCGGTCACTTATATTGTATGTTTATTGCAACCATAATAGGCTTTTCAAAAGGGGCTATGTTTGATATACTGTACGTCTTTTTCAACCGTTCGTATTAGCATGAGGAACTGTGGGAATTATCAGATAAAAATTTACGTCTAAACGTATTTCTACTTTTCTAGGAATGATGGTCTTGATGACAGACACACTTGACATGTCTATATTTCATATACACTTTTGGTTGCTTTTATCAGATCATTCCCATAGTTTAAAATGGTTTTCAGTGTGTGACAAATACTGAGGGTTCAGTCCTGTGCAATAACGGTCACCCCTCACACCTTTAACCCAAGTTGTTTAACCCATTCACATATGATTTAAATGACCCAACAACATAAAAATTTTAATCTGCTTAGTTTATTTTTGTTTTGGTTTTTATGTTCAATCACAATCGCGTTCCCCTCTGAGTTGGACATATTGGACAAAGTGCATGTTGTCTGGACATACACTTGTTTCTTTGGACAAACCAGCTCCATGGGAGGCCTGTGTGAATGATGGTTACCTACTCCCCCAGGCTGTGTCCTCGCCAGGCAGCTGTGGCATTCTGGCGTTGCCCCCTCCCCTCTCCCCTTGGGTCGGTCTGTGTCTCTGGTCCTTCAGGACCTCTGGAGAACATGGGCCCGGCTTGTTTCCCATCTGCTTGCTCCACAAACAGACCCAAACAAACCGGCGCGGCCAAGAAGCCTGGCTGCTTCCTGCTGTTACTACTACTGAGACCGCTGCTGCTGCTGCTGCTGCTAAGTCCATCAGGCCCCTCTTTGTGTGCCGACGGTCCCCAAACTGCACTACAAAGTAAGGGGGGCTTTCCCCTCTGCTCCAGCCGACCATTAGCCCCCCTAACGCCCCCCACCCCACCCCGCCCCTCGCTAACCTCTTCAGGACTCTCAGCTTGGCGCTGTCCCTCGAGGCATTTTGTTTGGCTTTTTCTGTTTTTCTTTTTCTTGTTTTATTTCGGTGGTCATTCCACCAGCGGTTTAGCTATTGTGAGCTTGCGACCAGTACACAGGCATGTAAACACACACACACTACACATTTACAGATCTGTACATGTTAGAGCTGATTTGTGGGTCACCGGCCAACCAGACCCCTGAGTCTACGTCCCACGGGTCCATGTCCTTCTTCAGAGGAAAACCATGGGATTTCCCACCCATCCGTCTGACTTGGCTCCCAACCAGAGGATCTGATAAGGGAATACTAATGTCCCTTATCCACTGCATCGCGTCCTGGTATTCTACCCCTGCTGTTTCTGCTTGGTGTGAATGGGCTCAATGGGGGCTTTTCATGCGGTGATTGATGTTTTCTCCCATCACTCATCTCACAGGAATAGGTAGTGTTTCTCTTAAATTCTTATTGCCCATGGCTGGGGTTGTTTCAGCGGAGCCCTTGCCATGTTTGGAACAGTGAATACTCACATACATCACACCAGACGTCCCTCAGGGGAAACGTTAATGCCATCCGACAAATTGCCGAACACAAATCACGTCGTCGTGTCATCGTGGGCTTGTGAATCAGGGCCTGACCGGTGCTCAGACCACAGCTACTGCTGCTGCCAGCAGACCCCGCAGAATGCTGCACACACACACACACACACACAGGCAAGCTGTCTCTCTCGGTCTGGCTTTCTTTTTCTCTCACTCCCACTAAAACCCAATGACAAGAGGCAGTGTGTGTGTGTGTGTGTGTGTGTGTGTGTGTGTGTGTGTGTGTGTGTGTGTGTGTGTGTGTGTGTGTGTGTGTGTGTGTGTGTGTGTGTGTGTGTGTGTGTGTGTGTGTGTG
>JAVQIZ010162889.1:0-13566 GCA_036023535.2 Galaxias brevipinnis
ACAACAGTTGCCTCTACTATAACCACAGCTTCCCCAGCAACAACCACACCTGCCCCAACAACAACCACATCAGCCGTAACTACAACAACAGTTGCTAGTACAACCACAGCAGCACCAACTACAACAACAACTGCACCAACAACAACCACATCAGCTGCAACTACAACAGTAGCTGCAACAGCAAGCACAGCTGCCCCAACTACAACCACAGTTGATGCAACAACCACAGCTACCCCAATTACAACATCAGCCTTAACTACAGCAACAGCCGCACCACCTACAACTGCAATTGCTGCCACAACCACCACAGCATCCCAAACTACAACTAGAGTAGCTGCAACTACAACCACACCAGCAACAGCTAAAACAACAGTTCCTGCCACAACCACTGGTGCCCCAACTACAACTACAGTTGCCACAACTACAACAGTTGCCTCTACTACAGCCATAGCTTCCCCAGCAACAACCACAGCTGCCCAAACAACAACCACATCAGCCGCAACTACAGCATCAGTTGCTAGTACAACCACAGCACCACCAACTACGCCACCAACTGCACTAACTACAACCACATCAGCCGCAACTACAGTTGCTGCACCAACCACAGCATCCCAAATAACAACCACAGCTACCCCAACTACAACCACAACTGCATCAACATCTGCACCAACAACACCCACAGTTGCTGGAGCATCTACAACCACAAATACTGCAACAATCACAGCTGCCCCAACTATAACATCATCTGCATCTACAACAACAGCTGCATCAACTACAACTATAGTTGCTACAACAACAACAGCAGCCCCAACCACGACAACAACAGCACCAACAACGACATCAGTCACAACTACAAAAGTAGCTGCAACAAACATAACTGCCCCAACTACAACCACAGCACCTACAATTACGACAACAACTGCACCAACAACAACAACCACATCAGCAGCTACTACTACAACAGTAGCAGCAACATCAACCACAGCTGCCCCAACTACAACCACAGTTGCCAAAACAACAACCACAGCATCCCCAACAACAACCACAGCAGCACCAACTACAACCAAATCAGCTGCAAGTACAACAACCGTTGCTGCATCAACCACAGCTTCCCTGACAACAACCACAGCTACCCCAACTACAACCACAACTGCATCAACATCTTCACCAACAACACCCACAGTTGCTGGAGCATCTACAGCTACAGTTGATGCCACAACCACAGCTGCCCCAACTATACTATCAGCCACAACTACAACAGCAGCTGCATCAACTACAGCTACAGTTGCTACACCAACCACCGCTACACCAACTACAGCCACAGCACCAACTACGACAACAACGGCACCATCAACAACCACATCAACCACAACTGCAACAACAGTAGCTGCAACAACAGCGACATCTGCCCCTACTACAACCATAGCAGCTACAACTACAACAAAAGCAGCCCAAACTACGACAACTTCACCAACTACAACCACATCAGCTGCAAATACAACGGTTGCTGCAATAACCACTGCTGTCCCTACTACAATAACAGTTGCCACAACTACAACAGCTGCCCCTACCACAACCACAGTTGCCCCAACAACAACCGCAACTTCCTCAACAACGACCACACCTGCCCCAACTACAACGACAGTTGCTGCAACAACATCTACACCAACTACGACCACAGTTGCTGCAACAACAACAGCTGCCCCAACTACGACAACAACTGCACCGACAACTACCACATCGGCCGCAACTACAACCACAGCTGCCCCAAATACAACAACAACTGCACTAACTGTAACCACAAATGCTGCTACAACCACCACAACGGCCCCAACTACAACAGCAACTGCATCTACAACAACATCAGCCCCAACTACCACAAAAATTGCACAAACTGCAACCGCACCAGCCCCAACTACAATCACAGTTGCCACAACTACAAAAGGTGCCCCTACCACAACCACAGTTGCCCAAACAACAACCACAACTTCCTCAACAACAACCACAGCTGCCCCAACTACAACCACATCAGTCGCAACCACAACAGCCACACCAACAACAACCACAGTTGCTGCCACAACCACCACTTTTGCACCAACTACAACAGTTGCTGCAATAACAACAACAGCTGCCCCAACTATGACAACTGCACCAACAACAACCACATCGGCCCCAAGTACAACCACAGCTGCCGCAACTACAACCACAATAGCTACACCAACTACAACCACAGTTGCTACAACTACCACAGCTGCCCTAACTACAACCACAGTTGCTGCGGCGAGTACAACAGTTGCTGCAACAACAACATCTGCACCAACTACAACCACATTTGCTGCAACTACAACAACAGCAGCCCCAACTACGACAAAAACTGCACCAACTACAACCACATCAGCACAAACAACAACAGTTGCTGCAATGACCATAGCTGCCCCAACCACCACCACAGCAGTCCCAACTACAACCACAGTAGCTACAACTAGAATAACAGTTGCTGCAACAACAACCACATCTCTTCCAACTACAACCACAGGAGTCCCAACTACAACCACAACTGTACCAACTACAAGCACAGCAGTCCCAACTACAATCACAACTGTACCAACTACAACCACAGCAGTCCCAACTACAACCACAACTGTACCAACTTCAAGCACAGCAGCCCCAACAACAACAAATGCACCATCTAGAAGCACAGCAGCCCCAACTACAACAACTACTGCACAAATTACAACAATTGCTGCAACAACCACAGTTTCCCCAACTACAACCACAGCAGTCCCAACTACAGCAACAACTGCAACCACAGATGCCCCAACAACAACTGTATCAACTACAACTACTGTTGCTCCAACGACAGCAGTCCCAACTACAACAATATTAGCTGGTCAAATTACGACAGTTGCTGCAACAACAACCACATCAGCCCCAACTACAGCAACAACTGCACCAACTGCAACCACAGCAGTCCCAACTACAACTACACCAAATACAACCACTGTTGCTCCAACGACAGCATTTGCTCCAACTACATCCACTGTTGCTGCAACAACGACCACAGCTTCTCCAACTACAACCACATCAGCTGCAACTACAACAACAGCTTCCCCAACTACCTTAACATTTGCCCCAAGTGCCACCACAGCTGCCCCAACTACAGCAGCAGTTGCTGCAACTACAACAACATCTACCCCATCTAAAACAACGACAGCCCAGACTACAACCACATCTGCCGCTACTACAACAGCAGTCCCCACTACAACCGCTGCCCAATCTGCACCATCAGTTGCTGCAGCAACAACCACAGCTACCCCAAGCATAGCTGCAACTATTACAACCATTGCTGCTGCAACCACAATACCAACTGCAGTAAATACAACCACTGTTACCCCAACTAAAACCACAGCTGCCACATTTACAACCACAATTGCTCCAACAACTGCAACCCCAGCTGCCCCAACAACAACAATACTTTCTTCTATAAAAACCACAGCTGTCCCAACTGCAGCCACAATTTTAACAACAACCACCAAGGTTGTCCCAATTACAACCACAGCTTCCCCAACAGCAGCAATCACAGTTTTTACAACAACAACCAAAGCTGCCCCAACCACAACCACTGCTTCCTCAGTAATAACCACCACAGCTGCACCAACCACAACAACAACAACCAAAGCTCCGTCAACAACAACTACAGTTGGCAATAGTACAATCACAGCAGCCACAGTTGCAACCATAACTGGCAAACCAACGACCACTGCTGCTTCAACAGCCACTACAGTAGCTGCCACTTCAAAATCTACAGTTACCTCAAAACCTGCTGCATCCGGTGGAATCAGCTACAAACTGAGTTTAATTTCCGTTATTTTGGTCTTGATGACACATTTACTTCAAATTTGCTGTTGAAAGTGATCAAAATTCTCTTCGTTATCCGATCAAGTTTTACATTACAAGCAATGTAGACTCAAACAGTTTGATCATTATTTATTAGGATATGAAACTATTATTTATTTATAATTTATACTAACTAGAACAATAGGTTACTTTTCAAGATTTATAAAATAACCTTTACAACTCTATTTAGTTTATAACAGCACAAGCGTAAAGGAGAAATATGAAGTAATGTTACCACTCATGGAATTTCGCAACCACAGAGAATGCTCATATTCTGATATATCTACATATTTAAAAACAAGAATGCAGGGGTGGCTTGTCCAAATGTGTATTTTTTTTATGGAAACTTTCCTTGCAAATTTATTTATTCTACATCAGAGTGTATATACTAGATTTGATTGAAGCTGGTTTTATGAAGTGTATTGTAACGAAAGGACTGACTAATACACAAGACTTGGTTGTCTCTCTGTTAAACACATGTCTTGAGAACCTTGATAATGACGCTAATTGCCCAGATCTATAGCATACTTTTTTTATTCCTTCTGCAAAATGTAATAAGCTGATGTATTTGCAAAATACTGTTATCTTATTATTCATACTACATACTGTTATAAAGTTTAAATGATTGCACAGCTTTACAATGAAATATAAAACCAATAATATGTTGCCCTGGTGCAGAGCCAAGGTGGTGCGAGCAGTGGCCTGCCTGAATTGAGTGCTGGCCTTTCAAATCAGGCATGTTTATATAAAATATATGTATTAAACGCTACACTAACACTTGAATGTCCTTGGTTAGTTTGTTCTTTCTCATAATATATAATAAATGTAAAACATTGTTACACATACACTACTTATTAGCCAGATCATGCAGTACAAATTGCTAGTGAACACTCTTTAGCCTACACCGTAAAAACATTCGTTCTGAATCTACAGAATATTTCTGCCAATAAAGTTGCCAATAAGTTAATGTCAAATTTTCAAAAAAAGTAACGGCAATTTAATTGCAATTTACAGCTAATAGTTGCTAACTTCTTTGTTGTAAATTACTGTATTTGGCTCGGCTATGGATTTACTGCTAGTAGGTGGCAACTGTATACTAAATATCTAGGCATGATTAACTTAATTTTTCTGTGCATGTGAAAACGCTTGTTAAGAAACTCAGGGTAAAGGTAGGCTTTTAGTTTAGGAATGGAGCTTGTTTTACATTTTCTGCCAAGAATAACCTCTATCAACTTTTTTACCTGTGATTTATTACCAAAACTGCCTGTACGTGCATACCTCTCAGAGTATGTTGCAGTCAATTGATACCGTCTTTCATTGTGCTTTCCGCTTTGTATGCAACGCCAAGTTTCTCTCCCATCATTGTGACTTATACAAAATGGCTGGCCTCACTTTTTTGGGATCCCATAGATGGACCCACTGTAGCATGCACATGGCAAGCAAATAGATAGTTGGAGTGACATACACTAATAAAATCAAGATATGTTGCTATTTTAAAGCAAATTGTTTACTTCACTGGAGCAACATGTGTTTGGTAATGACAATTTTAAAAACCACACACTGATTTTCAGATTTTAGAGGATGTTAACTTGAAAACAATGAAACAAAACTCTTCCATATGCTAACCTTAACAAAAAGGTTGCAGTCTCACTTCCTGGTTAAAATCTTAGAGGTGCTGCTAAAATCAGGCTTGGTATGGGTTTGGGTTGGGGAAAGCCGAGTGCCAACATAAAGTAGTATATAAACGTTTAGACATTTGTAAATGTCTAATTGCATAGTATCACAATGAAATGAATGAAAGTATCGTTCCAAAAGAGACCATATCATTAGTAAGATGAGACATAAAAGTTTAAATAGTTAATATCCCATTAGCTATACCGCTTATCCTATGCAGGGTCGCGGGGGGGCTGGAGCCTAACCCAGCCGACACAGGGCGAGAGGCAGGGTACACCCTGGACAGGTCGCCAGTCTATTACAGGGCCTATTAAATAGTTCATAATTTTTTTAAATCCTTATTTTAGGTGGGGACTGCAATTTTAACCATTTCTGTAGAATCGGCCATACACTAAGCTATCCTAGGGAAATTCCCAAATCATCTTTGTAACCATCTTAAAAATGTAACCAGTTCTAACAGTCTTCGTTCAAATGACTTGAATCTTTTTATTGTTCCTGGCACCATCTTTGTTTTGGTAAAAAAACCTTTTAAGTAGTATGTACCATGGTTCTGGAATTTGTTGCAAATACAGATTAAGTTAACTTCCTGAGTTTTAAAAAGTCCCTTTTATCAATGATTGCTGATATTTGTACTTGCTTTAAATAATATTTGGCCATGTATCATTTACTACTGAGACTGCTTTATCAATTTGAATGTTTTTATTGCTTGTTTTCTTGACTCAGCTGGTTAAATACAGGATAAATAAAAAATAAAAAGCAGCAATAAATAGGACAGTGCTTTAATGATTTTTTTTTATACCTGTCCTGCGCTCCAAAGCGGCAAGCCAGTGCAAGCAAAACATGCAGCGATCGAATAGGAACATTTGAGAAAGTTGTAATTCTTTATAAATGTTTTTATGGTTGGGATTAGAATTAGAAGTTATGAAACTGGGGGAAATGCTGTAAATAGTCATGTTTCCTCAAGTGCATGAGACGAATATTTAAATGTCTGCAGCGTGAGGTAACGACCCGAGCTCCAAAAATTTGCCTTGCTCGCAATATACTTGTCTCTTACGCAGAGGTTTCAGGGAAAGTTGGCAGCCTTGAAAATATTACACACAGAGATAGTGTTTCATGGTCCACAGTTGCATTTTTATCCAAACATGGAATATTTTTTGTGTGGTTATAAAGCCATGTTTTTATTTGAAGAAAATGTCAAATCAAATGTGATGGGTGAATTACATTTTGAAATGGTAATACTTTGATGTTATGCTGTGTTTTTTTGAACAGGTGATTTTAGATAAATTGTCTAGAGTTTAGAAAAATTTGCACAATGTTCTGAAATTAGTGCTGAAGCAAAACCATGCTGAAGCAAAACTCTGGGCAGCACAGTTGAAACATGTAAAGTTTAAAGGCTCCAGAATACTTCAAGCCAAGGGTAGTTGAACAAAAATCAGCAAAGCGACGTTGCTTTGGTTGTTTGTTCGCCTGTAACAAGCCCATTTTTTCTAGCTCGGCGAACGTGGCAAAAGCGAACAGCAACAAACATCCTATGTGATTGGTCCAAATATATGGTGGGTGGTAGCCTGCGCTGACGTAAGCTTTGGAGGGCAACGTTTTGTTTCCGGGTACAACATTTACTGTTCGTTTTGGTCACAGCTGCACTTATTTTGAAAAGTGTGGCATTGTATCTTAAACTATAAATACTTTTGAGAGCAGCTAAACCGAAGAAGTTCACAATTATGACCCCTTTTAAAACTCGTAACCACTCGTAATGTTTTGCTATGGTCCGTAACGTTTGGTTCCCCCTGCTGTATTGGGGTGTAAGCTTCCGCAAACTCAAATTTGAAGCGAACAAGCATACCGTCATAGCCTCGGCGAACAAGCGAACAGGAGAAGTTAGCTTTCGCTTGAAGTATACTGCAGCCTTAATACTCCTATCAGGTTGGAGTTTGCATGTTCTCCCTGTGTTTTGTGTGGGTTTCCACCGGGTGCTACGCTTTCCTTCCACCATCAAAAACATGTTAAAGGGGCCCTGCTATGCAAATTCTCAGGTTCATACCGAGTTCAAATAGAATAGGTTTAAGCATTTTAATGTTCAATAAACAATAAATTTTTTCCAAACTGGTTCACCCTGACTTAAATAAGTCAGATAATTAGCAAATATGAAGCTTAAAATAAAATAAAATGTTTATGCTAAGTTATTTGGGTTTGCTTTTCTTTACCAAATCCGACTTGAATAGCTCAAACAATACCCTTGAATATAGCCTATCTTTAGTTTGGAAATGTACAAAGTCTGGAAAGCCTATAATGCTACACTCACACAATTGCTGCTGCCACCTGTTGTTAGCCTTTTTCTAAATATCTTAACAAGGTCTACTGGGGATGTACATTTATTCTTTAATGTCATACCTTTTTGAAATGGCAAATTGGAGAATTGCTATTTTTTAACATCCTGCAATGACATCATTATACTACAAATCATTTTTGGATTAGAAACATTTGATTTTACTGCTTGTTTTATGATGAGACTTCTAAGTTGCTTTTGGCATTCAATGTTGATACCACCATGACCTTGCCAGGCACCTCATGACTATTTTTGACAAGGAAACATGAGGCCAGAGCCATGAGGCACACCCTAATTTAATAAGCAGGTAAAGCAATGCTTACTGCTGATGCCAGACGTCACTGTCAAATACCAGATACACATGACACGTGCATTCTTGCACTTGCAAAGATGAATTGATCATAATTGAAATGATACGTAGTAACCACTTCAGTTACATGCGTCACGAGTGTAGTTTTAGCTCAACAGCTGTTTTCAATACTGTTATTTCAAATGTGAAATATAAATATAAATAATTGTAAAGTTAAGTAATAAAAAAAGTTTTGATTTGTTGCAAACATTTCTGCAACATAGCAATTGATATATTTATTTAGTGGGTTAAAATGCTGCAATATTTAACCTTATCTAAATGCTTTTATGTATCATATATAGGCCTTCCAATTCACTAACAATTGCACCATAACGAATGTGGTAACATTTCCTTTATAGATAAGATTGATGCTGTAGAAAACGTTTTATTAAATAACCTGAAAAAAACGAATTAAGTTGTCTCTTAACCTATCAATTACAGTCATTCCTGAAATTACATGTGTATCTATTTCTTATCTTTATGAAAAAAAGCAAAGGGTGTTGTCAACGCCACACCCTACTCGATAAAACAGGAAACACACAGCCATCACACTGATGTCAATCTGTTCTCCCTTTACGTCGTCTCAGTTATTTTGATGTCTTCTAGGATGTTTTTGAACTATAAAAACTGCCAGTACCACTGTGAGATGTACATTTACATGCACTGCAGAGCTAGATCCTTGGTCAATTAAAGGGGAAAAAACTATACTCGGAGAGAATCTCATTGTAACGACAGTTGAAAAGATTTTCGGTGGAAGCATTGTCAAATTTGGTAAGTAAGTTTTACAATACTTAATTTTTCACAAGTTGTACATGAGCTCAAAAATGTTTCAGATTTTATCTGATTTATGTGGTACTTTTCACGGAGGTGTCAAATTGCATGTACTAATATACAAGCAAACGTTTTAGGCTGGTGTGGAAAAAAATGCCTTAAAGTAAAAATGCTTTTCAAAAAATATTAACGTTAATTGTTTGTTTTATCAATTAAAAAAATACAAAGTAAGTGAAAAGAAAAACTATGTCAACTTAATATTTGGTATGATCACCCTTTGCCTTAAAAACAGTATGCCCTGCCTAAAACGTATGCACAGTATTGTACCTGGAAAGACACTTTTTGAACAGAGCCAAACTTATTGTTATTATTATGCTTGCCTGACATTACTTTCACAATTGCTAATATATCTCTACAAAAAATATTAAATACAATATATTTTGTTTTGATAATTGGTAACTGATTGAGAGTACAAGGATTTTTTTCTTGAAGTTTCTCACATTATGTCATTTAGTTACAACTGTTACCTCCAAATATTAGGGTCCAGTTTGTTACATTTGTTTCTTAAAGTAATTCCTATTTGTATCTGTTTTCAAGGTATTACAAAAAGTGATCAAAATGAATGGAACAATGATTTTGGTTATTTTCCTAATTTCTGGTAAGTTATCAACATAATTCACTTATACATTAATAATGACAATAATAATAATAACAATACGTTTTTGTTGTATGGTATTTTTCTTAAGAATGTGACAATAGTTTAGCAATTGTAAACAATTGATATAAAAAGAAAAAAAAAACTTTACACAAAATCAGTGGACTGTAAGAGAAATAGTTTAAAGTGAAACTATTTACAGCTCAAAAAAACTGTCGGTCGTTTATGATATAAAAAAAAGTTAAAATAATAATAAATTTGAAGCTATTTTCACTTTTTTTTGTAAGATGTAAGGATATATTTACTAGAGTATTTTAGGATTTCTGACTGACAGTTCAAATGCATAGTAAAGCTAGTAAAGACAAAAAGTTAATACTCAATCTAAAATCAATTCTAAAATGAACTTGAAGTAACAACTACACCAACAGTTGCAACAACCACTGCTGCCCAAGCAATGGTAGTTGCTGACACAATCACTACATCTGCCCAAACCACAACCACAGCTACCCCAACTACAACCACTTCAGACGCAAATTCCACAACAGCTGCCCCAACTACAACAACAGCTGCTCTAACTACAACCACAGCAGCTGCAACTACAACAACAGTTGCGGCAATGACTGCTGCCACACCTACAACCACAGCTGACCCAACTACAACAAAAACTGGCCTAACAACAATAGTTGCTGGAACAACAAACCCAACTACAATGCAAGTTGGAACAATATCCACAGCTGCCTCATCTATAGGAGCCACAACTACAAAGCTGCAACAACTACAAACACATTTGTTGAAACAACAACAAAAGCTGCTCAAACTACACCGACAGTTGTTTCAACAACAACCACATCCCCCCCAACTACAATAACAGCAGCCCAAACTACAACAGCAAGTGCACCGACAGTTGCTGCAACAACAACCACAGCAGCCCCAACAACACCCGCAGTTGCCACAAGTACAAAAACAGCTTTCCCAACAACCACAGCTGCCCCAGCTACAGTTGCTGCCACAACAACCACAGCTTCCCCAACTACAACCACAGTTAGTGCAACAACAACTACCCCAACTACAAAGCCAGTTGCTGCCACAGCAACCATAACTGCCCCAACAACCACAGGTACTCCAACTGCAACAATATCAGCTACAACTACAACAGCTGCCCCAACCACAACAGCCCAAACTACAACAGCAGCCCCAACTACAACAACTGCACCAACAGTTGGTGAAATAATAAACACAGCTGCCCCAACAACCACAGTAGCCCAAACTGCAACAACAGCTTCCCCAACTATCAAAACAGTTGTGGCACCTACAACTGCCCAATCTACGACAGTTGCTGCAACAACAACCACAGCTTTCCCAGCTACAAAATCAGCAACCCCGACTACAACCAAAGTTGCTTTAACAGTTGCCATGACTACGACCACAGCAGCCCCAACTACAAGCACAACAGCTACCTCTGCTGCCTCAACCACAGTAGCCTCAACTACACCAACAGGTTCCTCAACAACAGCCAAATCTACCCCATCAACCACAGCTGCCCCAACAAAAACAGCTACCCCAACTACAAGCATAGTTTTCACAACTACAATAGCTTCCCCAACAACAACCAAAGCAGCTCCAACTACAACAAAACCAACAGTTGCTGCAATAATGACCACACTTTCCTCAGCTACAATCACAACAGCCGCAACTACAACTGTGCCAAACATGACATTTGCTACAACCACAGCTGCACCGACAGTTGCTGCAACAACCTCAGCTGTCCCAACAACAACCACAGTTGCCATAACTACAACAGCTTCCCCAACTACAAAGACAGTTATTGCAACAACAACTACAGCTTCCTCAACTGCAACAACCCCAACTACAACCACAGTAGCTGCACCAACTGCCACCATAACTACAACGCCAATTGCTGCAGCAACAACCACATCGGCTGCAACTAGAACAGCTGCCCCAACGGCAACCACAGCTGCTGCTACAACAATGACAGCGGCCCCAGCGCCAACCACAGTTACTCTAACAAAAACCACAGCTGCTCCACCTACAACTGCACCAACTGCAACCACAGTTGCTGCAACCGCAACAAAAGCTGCCCAAACTACAACAGCAGCTTTCCCAACTACAACAACGGTTGCTGCAACAACAACAGCTTCCCAAACTACAACAATGTCAGCCCCAACTACAACTACTGCACCAACAAAAACAACCGCAGTGCCCCAAACTACAACCCCAGCCACCCTAACTACAACCATAGCAACAACTGCACCAACTACAACATCAAAACCCACTAATTCTGGTGGAATCAGCTTCAAATATAGTTTCATTTCAGTTATCATGTCCATGCTGATGGCACATGTAATTCTCCTGAATTGTTGAAAGTGATCAAAACGTTATTCCTCGTTTAGTACACTAATAGCAATGTAAACGCAAACACATTGGACATTATTTTTGTATATACGTAACTTAATTTATTTGTAATTTATTGTTTTATCTTATTGAAAGAAGCATAGTGGCATTTTAAAGATCAAATACCCTTTACGTTTCTATAGTTTTTTTGCATGAAACCTTAAAAGGTTTGAACTCATTGTACCTCTACTGAATATTTTTCAACCTTGGAGAATGCTGATCATGATTGCAATCAACAATGCAGGACTGATTTGTGCAGACATTTTTTAGGTGGAACGCTGTTCACAAATGTTGTATTCTAGAGTGCGTATGAATTTTTTGTACAGCTGCTGGTCTTATGATCTGAATTGTACAGAAAGGACTGACAAATATATAAGGCTTGACATCGGTACCAGTCTGAACAAATTGAATGCTGGCTCATCAAACCAGGCTGGTTCTTATAAATATATGTACTTGTAAGTAAAGATACAACTTGAACAAACTTCTTGTTTCTATGTAATTTCGCATCATACTTATATCATTTCATAAATTTAAATGCAGGTTCTTCCTGGGAACTAAATGAACTACCCACATTAATTTCCATGCTGTTGCTAGCTAATGTGCTAAGTGAACAATAGTCGTAGGTTTTCTTACTTGAAATCATCCTTAACTTTAAGCAGTTGAATAACAGCAGCAACAGTAGGGTTGCAGTAGAAATAACTGTTAGAATGGAGTAATTATTAACTCAATAGCATTGCATTCATAAAGGTAGCCGTACAGCCTATGTGCTTCAGGGATTCAATTTTAATGAATTAACACTGAGCATCAGGTAACATGTGGCGGCTATAAATGAATATTCCTAATCGTTTTCAAATATTTAGATAGACTATTTTATGTGTCCGTACGCAATCATATTACAAATTAGAGAAGAGGACACCTACGAAACTTGCTTAAATGCGTTCTATCTTACATTAGCATAGGATATACTGGACTGGAGTTAATGCTGCCCGACAATTCCTTGTGGCAGCAATATTTCAAGCAACTATATGCAACTTTTTTATATTAACAGATTATCAATACATTTCTTTTGATAGCACATTGTACTTTTTACGGAATGGTCTGTTGGGGCAGCAACATCTCTGCTGCTGACAGGAAGAGACTGAACTGGTTAAGAAGGCCAGCTCTGTCCTGGGGAGCCCTCTGGACACTGTGGAGGTGGTGGGAGACAGGAGAATAATGGACAAGCTGTCATCCCTGTTGGTCAACACATCCCACCCCCTCGAGGGCACTTTGTCTGCATTGTGCAGCTCCTTCAGTGACAGGCTGCTTCACCCGCGGTGTCTCACGGAGAGATACCGCAGGTCCTTCCTCCCTGCAGCAGTCAGACTGTACAACCATCACGGCCCCTGGTAGACCACCATACTTATGTGCAATATATATATTTATACACTTAACATTGTTTTTATACTGTTGCTACTTACTTTTACCATGGATGTGTATTTA